>JACEIK010001738.1:42606-64105 GCA_018107945.1 Datura stramonium | reverse complement strand
GTAAGTAATTCTACACTTCTAATTTAGAAGAATTTGGGAGATTTTTCTGAATTAAACTCATTGTAACGTGTATCATCGTGTTTTGCGGGTTCCCTTGACATAGGAGCTAAGATACAGAGGGATTACAAGTTCTGGGTCGAAACAAGATTGATTAAGAAGGAATTCGGAAATTAAGGTATGTTAAGACTAACCTCTTTCAGCAAGTTATTCTCGTCATATAATAGATACGACTTGTACCTTTGTAGTAGCTTATGATTATATATGTTTTGGTTAACTTCTATGAGACAAATTGAGATTGTAACATAATATCCCCTTATCGGAAAATATTGTATTTAGTTTTAACTATCGCTAAAAGAGACATAGAGATTTCCTATTCATTTATTTACCTTCTAAAGAGACTAGTAGTGTTTTGCTGCCGTACTGAGGTCATATAGGCTTGTGGTTAGCTATTGGGCGCATTTTTTTATTGGGAAGCTTAGGGCGCAGCTTGGCGGTATAACTTTCTAGTTGATACCTATATATACAGTAAAGCTCGCCTACAGGTCATTGGCGTACCTTGACTCCTACAAAACTAGAATCTTGATAGAGTGGCCTACCTTCGAGTCAATGGGACCAGGGTTGCCTAATGAAGTGGGTGGTAGCTTGTTAGGTGAACTACCTACTGTCAGTGATCATATAGCTTCTTTCGACTTACAGTTGGTCATATTGGTCGCTCAGGAAACCACCCTAGTTATTAGAAGTCTGAAGGACTATGTGATATCCTAAGTAGGGATGTGATCAGTTGTTATATGTGGGGCTAATGCCTCCGACTATTCATATAGATGCCCACGTATATGTTCTCAAAAAGGTCTAAGGCTACAAATAAGCTATAGGAGCCCAGACGGCTCCTATAAGCTATAGACGGCTCAGATTCAAGTACAGGAGCCCAGACGGCTCAGATTCAAGTACAGGAGCCCAGACGGCTCAGAAACAGTTACAGGAGCCCAGATGGCTCAGATACAGTTACAGGAACCCAAATGGCTCGGATACAGTTACAAGAGCCTAGAGGGCTCGATTATAGCTTCATAGAATCAAACACACCTTAGTTACAACTTGCTTATGGGCCTATAGTGATGCAGATATAAGGGTATGAATTGCTTGTAGTTGTCGAGGCTTATGGGGGCCTAGGTAGGCTATTTTGTGATGTTTGTACCTTCCGGACTTATGGGGGCCAGGTTAGGTTCTTGTTTGTATATTTTCTTGTTAGCTATAGTTCATGTTGTGATATTGTTCAGGTTATGTTCTGACTCATATTACTGATTACTTTCAACTTTCTTATCAGCCCTTACTTAGTTGTTATTAGTTTGTCTTACCTATTCTGTACATATTATACTGACGCCCACGCATGGGGATCTGTATACTTGCCTGCAGGTCCAGACAGACAGGGTTCGAGACCTTCTTAGTAGATATTCAGATCCAGTAGATTGGCTATCTCCTTTCTTCTAGAGTTAACAATTGTTAGAGGTTTGACTACCTTTTATTGTATAGTTTTTAGGTAGGTCGGGCCTTGTCCCGATCAATATTTTACTCTTTAGAGGCTTGCAGACTACAGTTCTTGGTTAGTTCTGTTGTTGGCCGTATGGGGCCTATATGTGATATGATGTTAGTTGCTGGTCGCGTGGGCCTAGTTATATTATTTGCTAGTAGCATGGTGATCTTGTCGGCCCGCATAGGATGACATTATTGCAACTGTGGGTTAGTTGATTTCATGCAGGTGTTTATGTAACGGCCTTGTCGGTCCAAAGCTATGTTTTGAGCCGAGATATAGCTGTTTGTTTTCTTGATAGGTACGGTTAGTATGCACCAAAGTTACATATGCTCAGCTAGGCTAGCTCAGAGTCCAATATGGCATTAGGTGTCAGTTACGCCTCCCAAGGTGGGGCGTGACAAACTTGGTATCAGAGCAACACCATATTTTAAGGATTATGCAAGCCGTGTTTAGTAGACTCTTGCTGATAAATGTGTTGTGCACCACATTCTATAAGCAGGAGGCTATGAGGAATGATAGCATAGTTACCCCTCTTTCTTCTCAGATTGTGCTATAGAGTTGAGTTATATAGGGTTGAGTCCCTAAGCTTATATTACTATGTCTGTCTATAGAGATGTCTGATATAAGGCAAGCCATAGCCAACCGTGAGTTAGATACGCAGCAGGAGAGGGTACCAAGGGAGTGCCACAGCTGGGGACAGCCCAGCTTGAGGGAAAAATGTAGACATCCTCGCGGTCCCACTAGCGTTTTCCAAGGCATCAGGAACCTCCGAGGGCAACAGCATCACCGACACCACTTCTAGTTCCTCCTACACCCTCAGATCAAGATGTTAGGAGTATAGTATGTATGTTGGCTCAGATGATGACTGCTCAGCGTCAACCAGTAGTACTAGTCATTGTTGAGCCTACTGAGGGGCTCGGAAGTTCGAGAGTTCATGAGTTCCTTGCTTTGAGTACTCCACAGTTTACAAGGACGGACCGCAGGGAGGACCCTCAGAACTTCATAGATCAGTTGCAGAGGATCTTTAGGCTCATGCATGCTTCATCCATAGATTCAGCTGAGCTAGCAATGTTCTGACTATGAGAGATAATAGTTCTGTGGTATGAGAGTTGGGAAAGGTCCAGAGGCAGAGATGCACCTTCACCTACATGGCCTAGCTTCTCTAAAGCCTTCATAGACCACTATTTACCTCGAGAGATCTGACAGGCCAGAATACAACGGCTCTTACATGTAGAGCAGGGCAGGATGAGCGTTTGAGAATATGCTTGAGATTTGATTCCTTGGCTAGATATGCACCAGCATTTGTGGATACTATGCTGGCTAGGGTACATCGATTTATTATGGGGCTTGCACCAGAGTATGTGGAGTCTTGCATTACAGCCACATTATGAGATGTTATGGACATCTCGTGAATTCAGGCTTTTTCTTAAAATATAGAAGAGATTAGGTAGCATCAGTATGGGGACTGAAAGGACAGGTTAGGAGCAGCATTGGAGGGTTAGACCCATTGATTTCCAGGAAGAGTTTCAGGGTAGGCCCAGGCCCCACTGGTCAGGTAGGCCACCTAGGCCCTCAACTCATCAGCAGCAACAAAGCAGCAGATCAGACCATCATGGATAGGCAGGTCCGGCGAAAGTTCACGAGCGTCAGGCTCACCGCAGCAGAGAGGACCAGATCAGGTGAGGCCAGCAGTACCACGTTGTAGTATTTGTAGTAGGCGACATCTTGGGAGATGCAAATGTGGCTCCACTGCCTATTTTTCCTATGGACATGAGGGTCACATGATGAGAGATTGTCCAATTGGAAACCAGAGTGATCAGGACCAGTAGAGAAGGTCCTTAGCAGGTTCATATGCTCTAGCACTTTCTGTAGGGCACAGCCTCTCAGCTTCAGCAGGCAAAGGCAGAGGTAGATTAGGAGCATCCAGTTTGGGTAGTGGTCCGGATCGTACTTATGAATTAGCAGGGCGACAAGTCTCTGAGGCGTCGTGTAACACCCCGAAACTTTCCTAGACAAAAACTCAGACTTAGCAGAATGCATCAGAAATTTTACCTCTGACGACCCAGACAATGAGCCGTTGGTAGTACCAATGGACCGTTGTAAGAGTCGTGGTTTTCCCATCAAGTGTTCTTCCCAGAAACAACGAGCTGATCAATGAGTTGTTGGTAGCTCCAACGACCTGTTGTAGGCAGCCGTTGCTAGAATTTCCACTGAGGGTTGGGATTGTTCCCTGATGCAAAGAGTGGAATCAACGGCTCGTGATTACCATCAAAGAACCGTTGTTTCCAATCGTAGTCATGAACCAGGCCCTAACTGTGTTGTTGACGAGTCGATGCAATGACCCGTTGGTCCTACCAACATCTTGTTGTATTGCCCGTTGTCTTAGGGCCTATGTCCCTCTCGCCAGTAGCAACGATAGGTACCAACAACCCATTGGTTCGTCCAACGAGTCGTGGTAATCGTCCATTGTCCTTACCAGTGAGCATGATTTTTGACTCAGTACCAACGATTGGCTCCAAAGGTCGTTGTTTGAACCAATGACCCGTTGTGAGGCCCGTTGGATCTTGTCGTGCAGTTTTTAGTTCTTTACTCCAGGGTTATTTTAGTATTTTCTCAGCTTGTTAATTATTAAACACCGTCATTTGGGTTCATGTATGAGGGAGTTAAAGGGGTAGAATGACCTTTTCCCCTTCATTTCACTCTTTCCTCAAAGTCTAAGCGTAGAATGTAGTCAGAAAGCACAGAGCAGGAGCAAGGGTTCGATTTTCTTCTGAGAATTTCTCAGAGGTTTTTGCCAGAATTTCTTCTTTAGATAAGTGGGAATTTAACAAGGGAATAGTTCTTCCCTTGTGCCCCCAAAATTCCTCCTATTTTCTTTATTAGTTTTAGCCCTGAAACTATCATATGTTGAGAAATTTTTCAAACTCCGTCTAAATCATGTGAAATATTATTTTATGATAATTGTAGATATTTTCCACCAGTTTGTGATTGTATTGATACTTGTCCGTGTAAAGTAAATTCTAGCCCTAGCCCTTGAATGCAGAAAACTAGAATCCAGCAATAGTGCTTAAATATCAAAAATTTGCTTGAATTCATCAGTGTTGGGGACCCCCGTGTTGTTAGTTGTATTGAAACTCAGTCAGATTATTGTCAGTTCAATTTTAGCCAAAATGTTAGAATATCCAGTGTTAGTCAGAAATGTCAACTGATCAGTTTGACTACAGAAATTCTTGAGGTGTCAGTAATACCTCCCAATTATCAGAATCATACTCAAAATTTAGTTTTATTGGTTTACTAGGCGGTAATGACACTTTTAGATAAGAATCTCTGACCAGCCTTAGAACCCCAGTTTTAGAATTACAATTTTTTCTTTAGACGGTACGACGCTTCCAGATAAGAAGCTGTGACCAGTCTTAGAATTCAGTTATAGAATCCGGTCTGATAAGACTCTCAGAGTGCTTTCAGATAGGTATTCCTGACTAGTCTTTGGCCCCAGTTTCGAGCTATCAGCTTAGTAGTCAGTTTAGAAATATTCAGTGGGAGTAGGACTTAGCATCGAGCGAACCGGGGTTCCAGCGCACCCAGGTTCCCAGAACTACGTTGCCACTATAGGTTACAGTTTTATTGGTCTCGTAGCCCCAGATTTGTGATCACCAAGTTCATTCCTTTATACCCTAGCAAGGTATATTAGGTCCTACCAGTGGGGTGTATACATCGAACTCCACGTCTAGCTCACGTGGTTATATGTTAGTTATAGACTCTCCCACTAGTCAGTTCAGTATTAGTCTAGTCCAGTCAGATCAGTCTCAGTTTAGCTCCATTCAGAATAGCTTTAGACTACTCAATATAGTTATGAGATTAGTATAGTATTTCAAACCAGCATCTCAGAATTATAGCACGTCTCGACCATCAGACAGGGTCATTTAGACCACCTTAGTTTATTACAATTATTTCAGCTTCGACAGTTTCAGATGGTCATTGCATATCTATTCAGTATAGTTACTTAATTCATTGTGTTATGCTTTCTCTCACTTACTCAGTACATTCAAAGTACTGATGCATACTCTAATGTTGTAGCATTTCATGATACAGCTGCAGGATCTTAGTCTCAATCTCGCTAGCCGATCACTCTCAGAAGACTCCAGCTGTTCTATTTGGTGAGTCCTCATCTCTCGAAGACGAAGATTATTTTATTCAGTCTTGCTTTCTTCTATTTAGATTTGGAGTTAGCTGGGGGCTTGTCCCAGCAACTCATCAGTTATAGTGGCTTTCAGAAACAGACTTGGTTTTTCAGACTTGTAATTTTTCTCAGATTGTTTTTTTTTTACTTTTTGATCCAGCTCTATTTCATAAATGTTATATAGTTTACTTTAAAGGTTCCACTATATTTTTGTGTTTACTCTGAATGTCAGTGTATGATAGACCAGGGTTTGACTTAGGGTTACTTGTGACTCCAAGTATTGTGTTCCGTCCAGGGTATAAGCTCGAGAAAAGACAAGCTTGGTATCAGAGCACTAGGTTTAGAGTATCCTCGGATATCTAAAAGCCGCATCGAGTAGAGTCCTCTTCATGGGTGTGAAGCGCGCCACAGTTATGACGGAGAAGCTACGAGATGTTATTAGGAAAACTCCCTTTTATTCATACTCTTTAATTGTGCGTTGAAATTCAATTCCAGAATCGTTCTCCTAACTCGTGCTCTATTTTATTTTAGAGAATTATGCCTCCACGACGTGGTAAAGGGAGAAGGGCCGGTTACGCTCACCGACCTGCCCCACCAGCTCCAACAGCCCCTCAGGACGACTTAGTGTCCACCACGGAATTCAGGGCAGCTATCCAGCTGCTCGCTCAGACAGTTACCAACCAGGTGAACCACTAGGTGGTTTCGATCAATAATAATGGATCTGCAGCAGCTGCTCGAGTACGGGATTTCACTTGGATGAACCCTCCAGATTTTCACGGATCTAAGGTGGGAGAGGACCCACAGGAGTTTGTGGAAAAGATTAGAAAGATCACCAGGATCATGGGTGTCAGTCTCTCAGAGAGTGCCGACTTGGCTGCCTATCAGCTGAAAGGGGTAGCCCAGGTCTGGTACAAACAGTGGAAAGAGGGGAGGCCAACAGATGCAGGACTGGTACAATGGGAAGAGTTCACTACAACCTTCTTGGACAGATTCTTCCCTCGGGAGCTTAGGGAGGCAAAAGTAGCGAATTTCGTGAATCTGAGACAGGGAAACCGGACAGTAGAAGAATATGCTCTGGAGTTCACTAGGTTGTCCAAATACGCTCCAGAGATGGTGGCCGAGAAAAGGGCTCGCATGTTGAAGTTTGTTAATGGGGTGTTGAACCTGGTCCTCAAAGAGTGCATGACAGTGATGCTGATTAAAGATATTAACCTCTCTTATTATCCATGCCCAGCAGATTGAGGCAGAAAAGTTGAAGGAAATGGAACGGAAGAACAAGCGGGCAAGGATTGGCCAATCAGATTATGGCCACCAGAGATATGGCGGTAGTAGACACCCACAGCAGCAACAGCAGCAGAGGGCTCTGACACTCAGCTCAGCCAGCACCCCTACCTTTAGGTCCTTCCAGGATTGGAGGGTTGGAGCATCTGGCTCTCAGTCACAAAGCTACAGTGCCAGCAATAGATATCCAGCTTGCCCTAAGTGTGGCAAAAACCACCTAGGAGAGTGTCTTCAGGGTCGATAGGGCTGTTTTGGTTGTGGATAGCTTGGTCATCGACTTAAAGAGTGTCCCTCAGTAGGATGGAGAAGTTCATAATCCACTACTTCAGCAGCTCCATCAGGCCAACCATCTCAGCAGGCCAACAATCTAGGTATAGATGGCGGACAGCGCCAAAATCATTTTTATGCATTGTCTTCTCATCAGGATCAGGAGAGCTCACATGACGTAGTCACGGGTATGTTATGCTTTTTTCATCGAGACGTGTATGCCCTACTAGATCTAGGAGCCACACTTTCATTCGTGACCCCCTATGTAGCAATACAGTTCAATGTCAATACAGAGGTCCTCTCAAAACCATTCTCAGTCTCCACCCCAGTTGGCAAGTCAGTGAGAGCCAGCCGGGTGTATAGAAACTTCCCAGTCTCAATTCTCAATAAAGTTATTCCAGCTGAGCTTGTAGAGCTAGACACGTTGATTTCGACCTCATTCTTAGCATAGATTGGTTACACTCTGGTTATGCTTCAGTCGACTGCAGAACTAGGATCGTCAGGTTTTAGTTCCCTAATGAACCAGTGTTAAAGTGGACGAGCAGCAGTTCAGCGCCTAAGGGTCGGTTTATTTCCTACCTTAAGGCCTAGAAGCTTATTTCTAAAGGATGTATCTATCATCTAGTTCGGGTAAAAGATTCCAACTTTGTGACCCCAACTATCCAATCAGTCCCTGTTGTCAGCAAATCTTCTATGTGTTTCCCGAAGATCTTCCTGGAGTTCCTCTAAGAAGAAAATCGAATTCGATATAGACCTTCTCCCAAATACTCAGCCCATCTCCATCCCTCCTTACAGAATGTCTCCAGCTGAGCTTAAGGAGTTGAAGGAGCAGCTAAAGACCTTCTTGATAAAGGTTTTATTAGACCCAGCATCTCTCTAGGGTGTTCCAGTGTTATCGTGCGAAAGAAAGATGGTACCCTTAGAATGTGCATTGATTACCATCAGTTGAATAAGGTCAAAGTCAAGAACAGGTATCCCCTACCCAAAATTGATGATATGTTCAACCAACTATAGGGAGCCAGCTATTTCTCCAAAATAGATCTCAGGTCGGGATATCATCAGCTAAGGGTTGGAGAGTGTGACATACCGAATACGGATTTCAGGACTCGGTATGGTCACTACGAGTTTGTGGTTATGTCCTTCGGACTAACGAATGCCCCTACAACCTTTATGAACCTGATGAACAGAGTCTTCAAGAAGTATTTGGATATGTTCATCATTGTATTTATTAATGACATTTTGGTATACTCCATAAGTGAGGAAGATCATGTCAATCACTTGAGGATAGTGCTTCAGACACTCAGGGACCGCCAGTTGTTCGCCAAGTTCAGCAAATGTGAATTCTGATTGAAGTCCGTAACTTTTCTGAGTCACGTGATCTCCGGTGAAGGTATTCAGGTTGATCCTCAAAAGATAACGGTGGTGAAAGACTGGCCCAGAACTACCTCCCCAACCAAAATCAGAAGTTTCTTGGGTCTAGCCGGGTATTATCAACGCTTTGTGGAAGGCTTCTCTTCTATAGCATCCCCTCTGACTAGGCTGACTTAGAAGAAGGTGAAATTTCAATGCTCATATGCGTGTGAGAAGAGTTTCCAGGAGTTGAAAACTAGACTCACTACTGTGCCGGTGTTGACCCTATTGAAAGTATCAGATGGGTTTGTAGTTTATTGTGACACTTCCAGAGTTGGACTCAGTTGCGCTCTATTGCAACGGGGCGAGGTGATAGCTTACGCCTTCAGACAGATCAAGGTTCATGAAAAGAATTATTCGACTCATGAATTGGAGTTGGCAACTATGGTGTTTGCGTTAAAAATATGGAGACACTATCTATACGGGGCTCACGTAGATATTTTCAGCGATCACAAAAGCCTTCAGTATGTATTCAGTCAAAAAGATCTAAATCTTCTTTAGAGAAGATGGTTAGAGCTCCTGAAGGACTATGACATGAGCGTGTTGTATCACCCGAGCAAGGCCAATGTGGTGGCTAATTTCCTGAGCAGAGTGTCTATGGGGAGCATGGCTCATGTTGAGGAAGGCAAAAAGGAACCGGTGAAGGATATTCACAGACTAGCTTGGTTGGGGTGTAGTTGGTTGATTTAGCTGAGGGTCGAGTGGTAATGCAAAATGGGTCAGTCGTCAAGTTTGAAAAAAGCTGGCCAAGCCTGTGTCACTTTCTTACGTCAGGATAAAGGAATTCCTCTTTGGTTGTTGAAGTTAAGTCCAGACATGATGAGGATCCCATCTTACTTAAGCTGAAGGAAGTGGTTCTCAGAAAAGAGGTTGAGGCTTTCTACAAAGGGAGAGATAGTGTGCTCCATTACCAGGCAAGACCCTGGTGCTACTAAAATGTATTGTGATTTGCGGGATATTTACTGGTGGAACGACATGAAGAGGGACATCGCTGAATTTGTAATTAAGTGCCCGAACTGCCAGTAGGTCAAAGTAGAACACCAGAGACCAAGAGGTATGACTTAGGATATCAGCATACCCACCTGGAAGTGCGAAGAAGTGGATATGAATTTTATTACGGGACTACCTCAGACTCATCAGCAACATGATTCTATCTGGGTAATAGTAGATCGGAAGATCGGATGACTAAGTCAGCACACTTCCTCCCTATTAAAACCACAGATTCAGTTGAGGACTATGCTAGGCTTTATATCGGGGAGTCGGTCAGACTTCATGGGGTTCCATTATCCATTATCTCAGATAGAGTTACCTAGTTCACCTCTCATTTCTGAAAGTCTTTTCAGAAGGGACTCGGTACCCAAGTCAAGCTCATCACAACTTTTCACCCACAGACGGATGGACAAGATGAGCGGACTATTCAAACCCTAGAAGATATGTTGAGAGCATGTGCGATCAATTTCAAGGGAAGTTGGATGATCACTTGCCTCTCATCGAGTTTGCTTACAACAACAGCTACCACTCCAGTATCTAGATGGCCCCATTTGAGGCACTATATGGCAGGAGATATAGATCTCCTATCGGGTGGTTTGAAGTGGGTGAAGCTACTTTAATTGGGCCAGACTCGATTTTTGAAGCTGTGCAGAAAGTACAGCTCATCCGAGAAAGATTGAAAATAGCTCAGAGCCATCAGAAATCTTACACTGATGTGAGGAGAAGAGAATTGGAGTTTTTTTGTGGACGACTGGGTTTATCTAAAAATCTCATCCATGAAAGGGGTAATGAGATTTGGGAAGAAAGGAAAGTTAAGTCTGAGATATGTGGGACCCTATAGAATTCTGAGGCAGATTGGCAAGGTAGCTAATGAGCTAGAATTACCTTCAGAGTTGGCATCCGTGCACCCAATATTTCATGTGACACTATTAAAGAAGTGCATCGGTGATCCAACTTCAATTGTTCCATTGGACAGTGTAGGAGTGAAAGATAGTCTCTCTTATGAAGAAGTCCTAGTCCAAATCTTTGACCGTCAGGTTCGCAAGCTGAGGAACAATGAGGTAGCTTCAGTCAAAGTCTAATGGAGGAATCAACATGTACAAGGATCTACGTGGGAAGCCGAAGCAGATATGATGGCTAGATACCTACACTTGTTCCCTTCCAATTCAGTTCCGACATCAGGTACTAAATTCCTCCCCAGTACTCTATTCAGTTCCGTACTCATAAACTTTATCTATATTTTCTATGTGCATTCTAGTTGCACCAGCTATTTTAGTACGGTTAAGTCAGTTCGGAGTCAGTTACTCCTTCAGAAACCAACTCATAGTCTCAGTATAGAAATCTCAGCTATTTTCTAGTTTTCCAGCAGTTTTAGTCTTCATTTGAGGATGAATGATCCCAAGGGGGAGATATTGTAACACCTCAAAATTTTCCTAGACAAAAACTCAGACTCAGCAGAATGCATCAGAAATTTTTCCTCAGACGACCCAGACAAAAAGCCGTTGGTAGTACCAATAGACCATTGTAAGAGTTATGGATTTCCTAGCAGGTGTTCTTCCCAGAAACAACGAGCTGATCAACGAGTCGTTGGTAGCTCCAACGACCCATTGTAGGCAGCCATTGCTAGAGTTTCTAGTAAGGGTTGGGATTGTTCCCTGATGCAATGAGTGGAATCAACAGCTCGTGGTTACCACCAATGAACCGTTGTTTCCACCCGTAGTCAATACCCAGGCCCCAACTGTGTTGACGACGAGTCGATGCAATGACCCGTTGGTCCTACCAACAGCTTGTTGTGTTGCCGTTGTCTTAGGGCCCTGCCAGTAGCAACGACAGGTACCAATGACCCGTTGATTCGTCCAATGAGTCGTGGTAACCGTCCGTTGTCCTTACCAGTGAGCATGATTTTTGGTCCAGTACCAACGATTGGCTCCAACAGGTCGTTGTTTGAACCAACGATCCATTGTGAGGCCCGTTAGATCTTGTCAGGCAGTTTTCAGTTCTTTACTCCAGGGTTATTTTAGTATTTTTTCAGCTTGTTAATGATTAAACCCCATCTTTTTGGGTTCGTGTAGGAGGGAGTTAAAGGGGTAGAACGACCTTTTCCCCTTCATTTCACTCTTTCCTCAAAGTCTAAGCATAGAATGTAGTCAGAAAGCACAGAGCGGGAGCAAGGGTTCGATTATCTTCTCAGAATTTCTCTGGGATTTTTGCCAAAATTTCTTCTTTTTGTATGTGAGAATTTAACAAGGGAATAGTTCTTCCCTTGTGCCTCCAAAATTCCTCCTATTTTCTTTATCAGTTCTAGCCCTGAAACTATCGTATGTTGAGAAATTTTTAGTCAAACTTTGTTTAAATCATGTGAATATTATTTTATGATAATTGTGGATATTTTCCACCAATTTTTGACTTTATTGATGCTTGTCCCTGTAAAGTAAATTCTAGCCCTAGCCCTTGAATGCAGAAAACTAGAATCCTGCAATAGTGCTTAAATATCAAACTTTTGCTTGAATTCATCAGTGTTGGGGACTCCCATGTTGTTAGTTGTATTGAAACTTGGTCAGATTATTGTCAGTTCAATTTTATCCAAAATGTTAGACTATCCAGTGTTAGCCAGAAATGTCAACGGATCAGTTTGACTATAGAAATTCTCGAGGTGTCAATAGTACCTCCCAGTTATCAGAATCAGACTTAGAATTTAGTTTTACTAGTTCAGGTGGTCATGACACTTTCAGATAAGAAGTTCTGACCAGCCTTAGAACCCCAGCTTCAGAATTACAGTTTGTTCTTTATACGGTTACGACGCTTCCAGATAAGCAGCTCTAACCAATTTTAGAACCCAATTACTGAATCGGATTCGATAAGACTCTCAGGGTGCTTTCAGATAGGTATTCCTGACTAGTCTTTGGCCCCAGTTTCGAGCTATCAGTTTAGTAGTCAATTTAGAAATATCTAGTGGGAGCAGGACTTAGCACCGAGCGTACCGGGGTTCCAGCACACCTAGGTTCCCAGAAGTACATTTCCACCGTAGGTTACAGTTTTATTGGCCTCCTGGCCCTAGATTTATGATCACCCAGTTCTTGCCTTTATACCCTGGCAAGGTATATTGGGTCCTACCGGTGGGGTGTATACATCGGACTCCACGTCTAGCTCACGTGGTTATATACCGGTTATAGACTCTCCCACTAGTCAGTTCAGTATCAGTCTAGTATAGTCAGATCAGTCTCAATTTAGCTCCATTTAGAATAGCTTCAGACTACTTAATACAGTTATGAGATTAGTATAGTCTTTCAGACCAACATCTCAGAATCAGAGCACGTCTCGACCATCAGATAGGGTCATTTAGACCACCTCAGTTTATTACAGTTATTTCATCTTCAGTGGTTTCAGGTGGTCATTGCATGTCTGTTCAGTACAGTTACTTAATTCATTGTATTATGTTTTCTCTCACTTACTCAGTACATTCAAAGTACTTATGCATACTTTTATGTTGTATCATTTCATGATACAGCTGTAGGATCTCAGTCTCAGCCTCGCTAGCCGATCACTCTTAGAAGACTCCAGCTGTTCTATTTGGTGATTCCTCGTCTCTTGAGGATGACGATTACTTTATTCAGTCTTGCTTTCTTCTGTTAGCTGGGGGCTTGTCCCAGAAACTCATCAGTTGTAGTGGCTTTCAGACACAGACTTGGTTTTTTAGACTTGTAGTTTTGCTCAGATGTTTTTTTTACTTTATGATCCAGCTCTATTTCATAAATATTTTATAGTTTACTTTAAAGCTTCTGCTATATTTTCATATTTACTTTGAATGCTAGTGTAGATAGATCAGGGGTTGACTTGGGGTTGCTTGTGACTCCAAGTACCGTGTTCCGTCCAAGGTGTAAGCTCGGGGTATGACTCGTCGCCAGATGTTGTGAAAGTACATTAAATGTCTTCTCCCACTTAGTTTATTCTTTGATAGATCCAGGCTCTACCTTGTTTTATGTTACTCCGCTAGTGGCACGGGAGTTTTGTATAGTACCATAGTTATTTCAGCAACCATTTTTTGTGTCTACACCTATTGGTTAATCTATTATCGCCAGGAGAATTTATCGAGGTTGTACAGTGGAGATTGTGGGCCACCAAACCTATGCAGACTTAGTAGAGCTAGAAATGATTGATTTTGACGTAATTATGGGCATGGATTGGCTAGATCCATGTTATACCAATGTTGAGTGTTGGACAAAGACTGTTCGATTCCACTTTCCAGGAGAGGTAGTACCGGAATGGAAAAAAAATGCAGCTACGCCGAAGGGTAAGTTTATATCCTATCTTCAGGCAAGAAAGTTGATTGCAAAGAGTTGTACCTATTATATTATCAGGGCTCAGGATGTACAGGCAAAATTCCTGACTCTTCAATCTATCCCAGCAGTTAGTGAGTTCCCAGATGTATTTCTGGATGAGCTTCCTGGTATTCCCCCAGAACAGAAAATTGACTTCCCTATTGATATGCTACCAGATACACAACCTATATCTATTCCTCCTTACAGAATGGCTCCTGCGGAGCTGAAGGAATTTAAGGACCGGCTAAAAGACTTATTAGATAAGGGTTTCATTAAGCCTAGTGCCTCGTCGTGGGGTGAACTAGTCTTATTTGTGAAAAAGAAAGATGGATCACTGTGGATGTGTATAGATTATCGGCAGCTAAATAAAGTTACTATTAAGGACAGGTATCCCCTACCAAGAATAGATGACTTGTTTGAGCAACTACAGAGGGCAAAATACTTCTCAAAGATTGACTTCAAGTTAGGGTACCACCAAGTACGGGTTCGGGAGAAGGATATTCTGAAAATAGCCTTTAGAACCAGGTATGGCCATTTTGAGTTCCTTGTTATGTCTTTCGGGTTGACGAATGCCCCAGCAGTGTTTATGGATTTGATGAACAACATATTTAGGCCATTTTTAGATTTGTTCGTGATAGTGTTTATTGATGATATTCTGGTATATTCACGTTCAAAAGTTGAACATAGAAATCATTTGTGAACAGTACTCCAGATCCTCAGAGATTGCAAGTTGTATGCAAAGTTTTCGAAATATGAGTTCTGTTTAAATTCTGTAGCTTTCTTGGGCCATATTGTGTCAGATGCAGGCATTCAGGTTGACTCGCAGAAAATTGAGGCTGTAAATACTTGGCCCAGACCACAACTCCAACTGAGGTTCATAGCTTCCTGGGGTTAGCCGGGTATTACAAAAGGTTTGTGGAAGGCTTCTTTGCCCTCTCAGCACTGTTAACGAAGTTGACTCAGAAAGCAGTTAAGTTCCAGTGGACTGAGGCCTGTGAACAGAGTTTTCAGGAATTAAAACACAGACTGACATCTGCATCGATATTAGCTTTGCCAGAAAGTTCAGAAGGATACGCTGTATATTGTGATGCTTCAGGCAGTGGGTTAGGATGTGTTCTAATGCAGCATGGCAAGGTAATTGCATATGCTTTGAGGCAACTAAGAAAACATGAGAAGAATTACCCTACCCATGATTTAGAATTAGCTGCAGTTGTTCACGCTTTGAAAATTTGGAGGTATTACTTGTATGGTGTTCATGTAAACATCTTTACTGATCACAAAAGCCTCTAGTATGTTTTTACGCAGAAAGAATTGAACTTGCGACTGGCTAGAGTTGCTGAAGACTATGACGTTAATATCTTGTATCACCCAGGGAAGGCTAACATTATCACTGATGCCCTTAGTCGTAGATCCATGGGCAGCTTATCATATTTGAGGCCAGGAAAGCGGGAGATGGCTCAAGAACTGCACCAGTTAGCTAGTCTACCAGTCCGAGTAGTGGATTCAGAAGATAATGGGGTTATGATTTAGAATACTGCAGTGTTGTCTCTAGTAGTGGAAGTGAAAGATCGACACTACGAAGACCCTAACCTGGTGCAGCTTAGAAATAAAGTATAGCAAGAAGGGTTGTTAGCCTTTAAGATAACAGGGACGGTGTTTTGAGATTCATAGGTCGACTCTGCGTTCCAGATGTGGTAGGGCTTTGTCAGTAGATTATGAAAGAGGTACATTATCCCTGTTATTCTCTTCACTCGAGCTCGACAAAAATGTATCATGATATAAAAGAGATCTATTGGTAGAATGGGATGAAGAAAGATATTGCTACGTTTGTAGCACAGTGTCCCAATTACCAGTAGGTAAAAGCTGAACATCAGAAACCTGGTAGGCTGACTCAGGAGATAGTCGTGCCTATGTGGAAATGGGAACCAATCAATATGGATTTTGTTACAGGTTTACCTCGCACCATATGTAAATTTGACTCTATCTGGTTCATTTTCGACAGGTTGACGAAATCATCTCATTTATTTCCAGTCAAGGCCATATTTTCAGCAGAAGATTATGTTGAGTTATACATTAAAGAGATAGTCCGACTGCAAAGTGTTCCAGTGTCTATCATTTATAACAGAGGGCCCAGTTCACAGATAGATTTTGGAAGTCGTTTCAGAAAGGTTTGGGGACGCAGGTTAATTTGAGTACAACCTTTCATCCCCAGATAGATGGCCAAGCAGAGCGCACACTCAGACGCTCGAAGATATGTTACGAGCGTGTGTGATATACTTTAGAGGAAGTTGGTATGAGCACTTACATCTTATTAAGTTTGCGTATAATAACAGTTACCATTCTATTATTAATATGGTGATTTATGAGGCTTTATATGGGCACAAGTGCAGATCCCCCATAGGTTGGTTTGAAGTAGGTGAGTCGGGGTTGATTGGACCTAACATGATACACCAATCAGAAGAGAAAGTTAAACTCATCAGAGAGCATTTACTAACAACCTAGAGTTGTCAGAAGTCCTATGTCGATGTACGTCATAGAGATTTAGAGTTTTATATCGATGACTGGGTATTCCTTAAAGTTTCACTGATGAAGAGCGTTATGAGATTCAGCAAGAAGGGCAATCTTAGCCCTAGATTCATCGGGACATACCGGATGCTCTGGAGGATAAGTCAATTGGCCTATGAGTTAGAATTACCTTCGGGGCTAGAATCTGTTCATCCAGTCTTTTATGTATCGATGTTACGCAAGTGCGTAGGAGATCCTTCTCGGATTGTCCCAGCTAAGGATGTTCAGGTCATAGAAAAGTTATTCTACGAGGAGACTCCAATAACTATACTAGATCGGCAGGTCCATAGATTAAGGACCAAATATGTAGCCTCTGTTAATGTATTATGGAGATATAGAAATGTAGAAGAAATGACTTGGGAGGCTGAGGACGACATGAGGTCTAGATATCCTCACCTTTTCCAGGCCCCATGATGATAGTATACTATACTAAGATAGTTACAGTTGCGAGGTAGTTCTCGGATGTTGTATTGTTGCTTTTGTTTCTATTGTTTTTAATTGCTCATCTATATGTTGTAGAACTATATTATTCAGTTGTTTGTAGCATCCTGTAAGGTGCCTATGTTGAACTGTTCTACGTTTTAGATTTTCGAATAGTCCATATTACAGGAAAAACTCTATCGAAATTTTATGGAAAGTCTAAGAATTAAGTCTCTTAAGATTAGATCACATTCGAGGATGAATATCCCTAAGGGGGGAATGATGTTACACCTCGAGAAATGTTTTGCCATTAAAATGAGATTAGTATGCGCGTATTCGGTACTTGGATGTGTACATGCATGTGCCCTCAAGGAATGGGAAGATATATGGAGAGTATCATATAAAAGTATCCGGGGGATGGGAGTCGAGGATGACTTGATGAACGAATCGGCAAGGCCGGGTGAGGCCAGTCCGCAAAGGCCTGCGTGACGCGACAACCCTGCAGCGCAAGGAGCTGCACAACGTGGCAGCCCTGCAGCATAGGGAGTCGTGCGACGCGCACCGGCCTCCACCGCATATATATGTGTGTGTGTGTTTAAGTGTGAAGGCTTGTTTCATTTTAAAATTTCCCAAATTGAAGGTATGGCTTGGGCGACTTTTATCACGAAGGTTTCATCATTTAGAAGTCAAATTACGCCGCTAAATCGTCTCCAAATGCCAATTCTTCTTGTGTAGTGATTCCCGGGCCTACGAAGGATATATCTACGGAGTTGAATCTTTGAAATTAGCCTAGTTTGACAGAGCCCTACGGAGTATAAGCCATAGAAATTATCTCTATTCAAGTCTAGTACATTTGTAAGTAAT
The DNA here is from genome assembly GCA_018107945.1 of Datura stramonium. NCBI lineage: Eukaryota > Viridiplantae > Streptophyta > Magnoliopsida > Solanales > Solanaceae > Datura > Datura stramonium. Next base: position 46,281 of record JACEIK010001738.1, on the reverse strand, counting down.
AGTAAGTAATTCTACCCTTCTAATTTATAAGAATTCAGGAGATGTTGACGGATTAAACTCATTGTAAAATGTATCATCGTGTTTTGTGGGTTAATGTTGTTGGCTTGCCTTCTGAATTGGAATAGTCTCACTCCCCTGAAATAGGATCTAGAATACAGAGGGATTACAAATTGTGGGTTGAAGTGGGATTGATTAAGTAGGAATCGGCAATTAAGGTATGTTAAGGCTAACCTCTTTTGGTAAGTTATTCTCGTCATATAGTTGATATGACTTGTACCTTTGTAGTAGCTTATGATTATATGTTGTGGTTAGATTCTACGAGACAAATTAAGGTTGTAACATAGTATCCCCTTATCGGGAAAGATTATATTTAGTTTTGACTATCGCTAGAAGAGACATAGAGATTCCTTACTCATTTATTTACCATCTAAAGAGACTACATGTGTTTTGTTGCCGTATTGAGGCCATAGAGGCTTGTGGTTAGCTATTGGGCGCACTTTGTTAAATTGGGCAGCTTAGGGCACAGCTTGGCGGTATAACTTTCTGGTTGACGCCTATATATATAATAAATCTTGTCTACAAGCCGTTGGCATACCTTGAACTGGGTGGTAGCTTGTTAGGTGAACTACTTACTGTTAGTGACCGTTTAGTTTCTTTCGACTTACAATTGGTCATATTGGTCGCTCAGAAAACCACCCTAGTTGTTAGAAGTCTGATGGACTATGTGATATCCTAAGTACGGATCTAATCAGTTGTTATACATGGGGCTAATGCCTCCGACTCTTCATACAGATGCCCACGTATATGTTCCCAAAAAGGGCTAAGTCTAAATATACCTACGGAGCTACAGATACAGTTACAGGAGCCTAGATGGCTCAGATTCAGTTACAGGAGCTCAAATGGCTCAGATACAGTTACAGGAGCCTAAACGACTCAAATTCAGTTACAGGAGCCCAGACGGCTCAAATACAGTTACAGGAGCCTAGACGGCTCAAATTCAGTTATAGGAGCCCAGACGGCTCAGATACAGTTCCTGGAGCCCAGACGACTCAAACACAGTTACAGAAGCCCAGATGGCTCGAACACAGTATTAGAAGCCCAGATGGATCAATTATAGCTTCAGAGAATTGAACACGCCTTAGTTACAGCTTGCTTATGGGCCTATAGTGATACGATAGGAGTGTATGAATTGGTTGTACTTGTCGGGACTTATAGGGGTATAGGTAGGCTATTCTATGTTGTTTGTACCTTCTAGGCTTATGAGGGCCAAGTTAAATTCTTGTTTTTATGTTTTCCTATTAGCTATAGTTCATGTTGTGAGATTGTTCAGGTTATCTTCTGACTCGTATTACTGATTACTTTCAACTTTCTTATCAGCCCTAACTCATTTGTTATTATTTTGCCTTACATATTTGGTACATCTTGTACTAACTCCCACGCATGGGGTGCTGCATACTTGCCTGCAGGTCCAGATAGACAGGGTTCAAGACCTTCTTAGTAGCTATTCAGATCTAGTAGATTGGCTAGCTCCTTTCTTCAGGAGTTGCCAGACATTAGAGGTTTGACTACCTTTTGTTGTATAGTTTTTGGGTAGGCCAGGGCCTTGTTCTGACCAGTATTTTACTCTTTAAAGGCTTGCACACTACGGTTCTTGATTAGTTATGCGTTGTTGGCCGTGTGGGAAACTATATGTGATATGATGTGTGTTGTTAGCCGTGTGGGGCCTATATGTGATATGATGTGTGTTGTTGTCCGTGTGGGGCCTAATTATATTATCTGTTAGAAGCATAGTGGTCTTGTCGGTCCACATAGGATAATATTATTGCAACGGTTGGGTTAGCTGATTCCATGCAGGTGTTTATATAGTGGCATTGTCGGCCCAAGAATATATTTTGAGCTGAGATATAGTCGTTTGTTTTCTTGATAGGTGCGACTGATATGCACCAGAAGTTCATAGGCCCAGCTACATCGGCTTAGAGTCCAGTATGACATTAGGTGGCAGTTACACTTCCCAAGGTGGGGCGTGACATCAGTAAAGGCTTGAGATGTAAACTCACAATCATTATCAAGATAAATTATCTTAATCGCACAATTTGAAAATTATTCTTTTAATCTTATTATTGAGCAAGATCTCGCAAATGCCGAGTTGCGAGTTGATAATAAACAAACATTTATCTATCTTGTAGATGCATCTATTAAAATTATATATATTTAAATGATTTACATGATGGGTATATCAACCTGTAAACATTTCAGTATGCAGGGAATCTAATTCTCACTTTAATTACTGATGGTTTAGTAATTAATTTGCCTTGATAATATGCAACACAAGAGAATTTCTTAACTTGAAGAATCTTTTGGTTCTTCACAAAACATTCATAAGAATTTTGAATTATTTTGTGCATCATATTAGAATCGACATCACCCAACCAATCATGTCAAATAGTAAAATCAGTTAAATTAGTAAACTTCCAGGTTGCTATGACATGTGTTTCAACCATGTTAATACTTGTATAGTATAAGCCGAAAGAAAGAGAGGGTAACTTTTATAGTAAATATTTCTTACCCGATATCAACATAATAATATAAAGATACTCAACATTTTCATCAGTTAATCTCAACATGATAGTCATTTTGACAAACGTATTTGAAACTTAGTAAGTTTTTTTGAGGTTTTCTACAATAAAAATTTCTCTGAGACTTTCTACAATAATATAATGCTTCATTAATTCTCAAATTTGTTCCCCTGATAAGTAATAAATTATTTTTATGGGAGCATTCAATTAATCTTTTGCTATCAAATATTGTATTAACATTGACTTCTTTCATCATCAAGTAAGAGAAATATTTCTTATCTCTTAAAATAATATATGTTATAGCACTATCTATAAGATATATATCATCATAATTGATAATTGTATCCAACTGATAATTAAAAAAATTTCATGTTCTTCATAAAAATAAAAAGTACATTATAAGAAACGTGAAAAACTAACAGCAAGAATAACTTTAAGAAACTGCACTAGGAATGTAGAAACTAGTCAGACATGATGCTTTAGAAATTTTTTTAAATCAGAATAAACTAGCTGCAAACATAAAGGAAAATAACAATTCTTCTCATAGTTTTATTCCGCGATAAGTTGAGCAGTTCTTCAATCAATAGCCTAATAGAAATCTTCAACTTCTAAATGATTAAATTTTAGAGTCCTTTAAATCATCATTTTTATTAGTAAGATTTGCCTTAATGTCATCATATTTGTTTGAGGGAGTTGTTTCATCATCATCATCATCTTTATTTCGAAAGTCTAAGTTCGTCTTCGTATTATTTTTTTTTCTTTTGAGAGAGGCTTGATAGAATTTGATAAAATAATCGGTCGAACGATAGACACTTTCTCAATGACCTTTCATACCACATCGGTATATTGATTTTACCTATTGAAGGATTATTTTGAAAAACTTTATTGTTCTACAGTTTATTCTCATAATGATGACGATATTTTTGTTCTCTGCCGTGTGCCCATCCACGTCCCCAACCATGACCACAATAATTACTTTGTCTTATTTCAGACTGTCCATATGTTGCTGCAATATTCGCTTCAGGGAATGATGGAAATCCAGTGGGACATGCTTCATGATTTTTCATCAACAAAGTATTATTCTGCCCAGCCGCTACAT
>JACEIK010001738.1:26444-39127 GCA_018107945.1 Datura stramonium | reverse complement strand
ATATTAAATAAATTAATTATCCATCACAATTTTTCAACTCACGGTAAAAAAAATAAATTAAAGAGGGTAGCCTAATTTTATTAGGCATTATACGTTGAATTCCTTTTTTTCTTTTAGAAAATTAAACAATTGAAAAAATGAAAAAATATATATTGAAACACAATGTACTTTAAATTGTTTCAATTAATCAAGTACTCTTGTTATTCATACTCTTTAGTTAAATCTACACTATTTTTTTTGTTTTAATTTATGTAAAGGTGTTAGATTAGACACATAGATTAAGACCAAGAGAAAAAATTGAGCAAAAATCATCTCATAAAGAGTAAAATAAAAAATTTAAAATTATGTTATAACTAAATATTTAAAGTACGAAGCTTGATTGCAAACTATCATTCACATTTTTACCCTTTTAAAAACAGAGTTTTCTTTCTACTAATTTTGATGAGTCTTTCTTAATTTGGACGATCAATAACAAAAAATAAATGCGTTTGTGATATGATATCAATTATTAGTGCCAAAGCAAGCCAATAATAACTCATGATACGGTTTTGCAAGTGCTAATTGTTTAAGTGAATAACTTATATTATATATTCTATTATACAATATATTTTTGTATTACAATGCATTTTCGTAATGCTAATATTTATATTAAATATTAGTAGCGTAGTAATACATTTTTTTTTTGTAATAAATAACATGAAATATACATTTAATACATGCATTTAAGTGCTCATGAAAAAATGAAGAATATTTCACCTTTCAAATGCTAAATCTATGACGTTTTATTCATTGAATTGAGTATTAGAACAAACTGAGGACAAAACTACTGGATTAGATCAAACTCTTAAACATAATCGTTTATTAACTTTAAATTTATTATTTTCTTTCTAAATTCTTATATTGTTATACGAACACATCTTTTGAATATTATTTATGATATTTTTAAAATTTTATTCTTATTAATATGAGGAATATGCGCGAGACGCGTACACTAAAACTAGTATGGGTAAAAGCAACTTGCTCTTTTTATTTTTGAAAATCCAAGAATATTCGATACTATTTTTGGAACTAGTTTTAATCTTCATTCATACTCGAATGCAGGGTGAACAACACTTTAATTTCATATTTGAACTATCAGGTGTGTGTGAGTTTCTTACCTAAACTATAACCAGATGTTTATTAAAACACGCATAACTATCAGTTGCTCATTTTTCCTACCTGATATTTTAGGTTGGGAAAATGAACAATTAATAGTTGACGTGTGTTTTGATAAACATTCGGTGATAATTCAAGTAGAAAAAATAAACCCGTGATAGCTCAAATAAAAAACTCAAAAAACCTAAATACTATAAATGTGTTTTTGACCTAATACTCTTCCTACTCTGATCATATAATATGGAAAGAAACGAGCAACTCCTATAGATAATTTAAGAGACATAATTTAATACCAAAAGCAAAAGCAACTTCACAAAATGAGTTTCTCCATCTCCCTCAAATCTGGTCCAGTCCACTGAGGTGCATCTCAAGTGTTTGGAGTAGATGCAAGAGGCACACCATGGAAGGTCGAGGCGCCACTCTACTGGTAAATGGCTCCTAAATTAAATAATTTATACATATTAAATAAATTTTTCAAGATAAGTATAAAATTTGGACCAAAATTACTCAATTCGGTCAAACACCGTACCTTTTAACATATGCCATGAAAATAGTTGCAAGCACTATCATACATAGCCAACCAACAAATTCACAAACAAAACCTACTTGCTGATCTCATTTACAGTACTCAAGAAGTATTGATTCGTCAGGTAAACAGCATAGATACTAACGACAATTTTCCATGTAATTGTCAGAAACAAAAATCTTAGCTAAGCTAACATCAATTGGTCTTTTCGCTGAAGTTACTCCAACACCTAATGCACTTGATTGAAATTAAGTAGTGATGTTCACAAGAAGCTGGCAGCAACCATGATTAACTTCCAGGTGATGCAGCTCATTTAGTATGAGTTAAACGCGGAATAAACCTGGAGGAAAGTCATCAACAGGCTCGCTTTTGATTACTTGAAGCAGTTCCTTGCAACCGTCGGAGGATGTTGAAACCAAAGGAGTAACTGATTCAGACCCATTACAGGTAGCAGCAGCAACAGTTTCTTTTAAAGAGCTTTCAAAGCCATTTCTGGCAGTTGTCGAGACAACAATGTCCAGCTTACCTACATTTTCTCCAGCTATCATGTCTATCTCCATTTCAACCTCAGTCTGATAGCCCTCCATGTCAACCACATTGGCTGTACAGACATCTTCCTCTTCTATCGTGTCTATCTCCATATCGATCACTTCGCTGCTGCCCCCTTCAGCACATCTGACTGTATCTTGTTCCACACGGTAAAATAATCCCCACAGGAAGTGCTCGCCATTCCATCCTGGAAGAACATCCACAAGGTGAGATGCAGCTCCAGAATTATCAGATAATCTTCTTCTTTTTTATGCAATTATCAGATAATCTCCTTAAAAGAATCATATCTTGAAGGGTCGGTCAGCCTTCTAAAAGTTTAGTGAACCTCCATCGCTAAAGTATGCGTCAAGAGAACTCAGGAGTTACATTCTGCTTTAAGTCCTAATAGTTAGAATCCAAGCGCTAGTAAGAGGACCAGTCCATTCTCTTGCATGGTTACTATTCATTTCAAGAAAATAAAGTACATAACAAAGAAAATTAGCAAGGCTTATATCTCTCTCTCTTTTTTTTTTTTTATGAAGAGAACTACGCAAAGAAAGCAAGTGTGTGATATATCTTGCAAATGTAGGGTTATGACAATGAACCAGTGTTTTTGATTTTCAGATGCCTGCATGATACAAGTTAACTTACATTCAAGACACACAAACAACAGATAAATCAATCCAAGGTACAGAAATTTTTCATAATTGAGTCTGTCCTTCGCTCAAAGAATAAGGCAATGGAGGTTGGAGAGGGGTTGTTGAGAGAGCACAAAGGAGATTAGCTAGGTGGAAATCTCAATACATATTTTTCGGTCCTCAAGTGCACAAAAAGAATTGATAATTGAAAGTTCAGGGTTATGCCAATGAATTCAGTGTTTTTGACTGTAAGCTTGTTCGGCCAAGAGTAGGGTTATGCCGATGGAACAGTGTTTTTGACTTTCTAGATGCCTGCGTGATACAAGTTAAACTTAATTCAAGGCACACAAACTACAGATAAATCAATTCAAGTTACATATTTTTCAGCCCCTGACTGCACAAAAAGAACAGATAATTGATTTGGTATTTCTCATGAGAATCAGATAATGTACAATCAGTACTTCTAAAGCCTGGCCTGATGATTTAGCGCATGAACACATTTATACTCAAATGGAAACAAACAAGCAAGGCATACAAACTACAGATAAATCAATTCAAGTTACATATTTTTCAGCCCCTGACTGCACAAAAAGAACAGATAATTGATTTGGTATTTCTCATGAGAATCAGATAATGTACAATCAGTACTTCTACAGCTTGGCCTGATGATTTAACGCATGAACACATTTATACTCAAATGGAAACAAACAAGTATCCCCAACTTAAAAAGGCATAATCTTCTGTATAGACAGGCAAATTTGATCATTTTTTTTTTTGATCAGGTAACAGGTAAATTTATCTTTTCTAGAGCATAATCGTATAAATGCATTACCTAAAAATTCATTGAAAGAGAATAAGAAATGAGAAGAATATAGAGATTATAGATGTACGTTGAGAATCACTGCACAGAGCTGCGGATGCAAGTACAAGCAGCTCAACATCATTTATAAGTGCTCTCATCACCAAATCTTTGGTACGGATGAACTCCACCAGAGCAATATATATCTCAGACCTGCATATAATGGGAAATGCAAATCAATTTCTAGTAAAAACCTTCCTGGGCAAGGGCGCTGTTCTACTTTGCGACCCTTACCCCTTATCGGATAGATATATAAGGCAGAAGCTAACCTTTCTCTCTCACTTGCAAGGAAATACAGTCCTATATCTTCTTTACCCGGACGGTGATTGTTGAATAGACTTGCCCAGATATCACCATGCGGAACTAGTTCAAATTTAAGAGTATCAGGTAATAGCTCTGAGAACTCATACACCTTACGTCTAACTCTGGAAGGAGGATAAGCCTGGATACAATTATTGAGCATTGCCGGTGCAAATTCCAGAGCACCTAAGATGTCAAAACTTCCCCTAAAATGCAAAGAAGAAGAGAAAGACTAATAATTATAGGGAAGAGAGCCTGTATTCCTGTTGAATGGTGCAAAGTCCTCAAGTAAAAAAAAGATCTTCAATATATATGTAGTCTGCAGTATAATCAAGAGAACTTTTCTGCTTTTTGACACATAACGAAAGGCATATTCGAGTTTCAAGGACACAAAAAGATCAAGCTACTGAATAATCTCCTTTTACTTTCATAATAATAAAGCCTTTGACCTTTGTATTCGTTCCCCAAATCTTGTTCAGTTCCATCCAAGCTTAGACAAAAAAACATAAAGAGAAAGTTCCACATGGAGCTAAAATTGTTTTGCACTCTACATCTCCTTAAGCTGCAGAACTGAAAAAATTAGAAAATAAACAATGTTTGGCTTCCATATATCCTACTTACCTACAATTTCTTGTTTTCCATACCTGAAATCGTAAGATGGCCCATAGTACAATGACATAGAGAGGCAGTAACTTAAAGTCTTCAAGAAATTTCTCCATAATGGGAATCAATTTTACTTCCATCTCATTAAACAGTATACATTCAGATTATCATTATGTCACAACTCGCAACTATGTATGAGTAGAACTCTTTCTCATAGTTGGGCATATATTCTACAGTGCCCTATTCATTTTTTTTAGTGATATGATGGCGTCCCTGCCAGCTTGCATGCACCCCAACTAATTCACTGGGCAACCCGTCCATTCTGCAAGGGAATTTATTCAACTCATATGCTAAAGTCTAACTATCTGGTATCAAATAAGTCATAAGGTAGCCAGGTTGCAATATTCAACAGCAAGCTACAAGCATGGAAACAGAGCAAGAATTGGAGGCCATAGCACATATGACAAGGTAATGCTGCCCACCAAGGCTAGACCAGATGGCACACCAGCCTGGAACCTCCAAGTTGTTACTCCTATGCCTTAACCACTAGGCCACCCCCTCAGGGACCAACATTATGTTATTACCTAAAAAGTCTTATATATGTTTCCTTACTAATCAATATGGAAATTACAAAGAAAAGATTAATCAGTCAGCTGACTACTAGCAAAGCTTGGCCATCCAAAAGCTAGAATGCAAAAACAGTAATGAGCTGAATTTGAACTTTTTTGGAGCTCAGTTTACCTTGTGTTAACTTATGTTAGTAATTAATGTGCATGATGAAGGGTACTTACTTCCAGGAAGGAACTAGAGCAGGATCACAAGGGTGTGTCATCTGTGGATTCATCATTCGACTCGCATTCACAGCATCAGGACTCCTAAGCTCCAGAATGGTAAAACCAGCTGGACCTAAAAAGTAGGCTACATCAATTGGATGGAAGTGCAGAAGTAAATAAATTTTGCTAGGAAAGATTTGCAGATATTGATGGTGTAAGGAAATCATTTTGAAAGATAATATCAACTGTAGATATATCAACGCCATTCTTAAAAAAATTTTAATTATAGTATATGATAGAAAATGAAATAAAAAACAAGTAACGAATACAGGAGATGTTGGTGAACACTTAACCTTTATATGATTGTACTGATTTTTTGCTCTGTTCAGTGATTTTGGTATTTTGAAGATTCTGAGGTTTCATATATCCTGCTGATCCTAAAGACCGCTGCACTGTACTCTTCTCAGGGAAAGAATTTGAAATTTGAGCTCTAGGCTTGCTAAAATTCCCCTGAGTCACGGTTGCCATGGATTTGGTTGACACAACTCTCGAGAAGCCAGTGTATTTCTTGATGCCTGATGATAGACCAAGTGCTTCTTCAACAGGTAGATATCTTGTTTTCCCGGTCTGTACCTCCTTTTCCCAGTTAATACAATGCCCACCAGGAAACTTACTATGTTTCTTTGGTTGCATACTACTCTGACAAATCTTTGCAGAGGCATGTAACTTGGATCCCTCAGAATACTCATTTTCTAGTCCACGTGATGAAGACATTACCCCCTTGCCAATATCACATTCTCGACAACGCCAATCCACTGGTGCAGCTTCATGATAAAGCCACACACAATATCTGAAAGGAAGAGAAAAGCAGAATTTTTTTAAAACAGGAAGAGGACTACGTATGCATAAGATACAGACAGTATTTAAGAGAACTAATGCCTCAACATGCTAATGAAAGAATCAATGTATCCTTTAGGTGGTACCTAATATCCAATACCATTTAGGATCTGGCAGTGAAGAATGCCAGAAAGATTAGACAACTCGAAGAGGTCCTTATTCTCCCTAAGAGGTCATATCACTTCCATTTTGGCTTTTAGTTCTATTCCACTTTTCATCCTTATTTAAGATTCCAAAAAGGGGAAGCAAAGCTGATAATCTAACCCGCAATTTCCTTTGAAGAGGAGCAGCCCCTTGTGTGAAAAGATCAACTTCTCCCTTAGAAGTGGCAAGGCAACCAAAAGAGAAGGGTTTTGGATTGGACAACGTTACAGGTTTACAAAGAACATATAGATATGGCACAAAGTGATGAAGCAAGTATGGATCAGAGAATCATGGCTTTCAGCTTTGCCTGATTGATTGTCCACCCTTTCATGCCAAAAAATGAGAGAGACAGAGAGAGACAGAGAGAACTTACTGATGCACGTCAATATTTTTACACTGATAGCAGGTAATAAATGACTTTCGGAAACCGATATCACCGCAAATTTCACAAATTTTTTCCTGCAAGTTTATACAGAAAACACAAGAAATTCAGAAGCTGACCGACTCTTGATCCAACTTAAGTGAAGCTCATATTGCCTTCTGGTTTTGGAAATGAACAAGTATCTAGATGCTATCAAAGTGCTCCATTCAGCTTCTATTGTCTCATAAAATCAAGATTACCATATGAACAGAATGAAGAATGAGGAAACAAAATGTCGTCAGTTAGACAAAGCTAAACCATAAGGGATCTTTACACAAATAGCCGGTCGGATTCATGGTTTACTTTTTTTTAGCCGTATATATAAATTATATATTGATTATACACAGTTATACACATATTATACATGAATTACACATATGTTATACATTCGCCAGCTATTTTTAGTTTTAAGTGATTGGGTAGATGATTATTTAGGTTAATTCTTCGAATCACATAATCAGCAAAATCAAGTTCTCGTCTTCTTTTAGCTCACATGCTTATATTTGTAATAAATCCCCCTTTTGCAAAAGAAGCATACCCACAGTGCATTCCAAATATTATCCAAACAAATTGTTTTCCTAGCATATTCTTGGTTACATCTCATCCAGACAGAAACACCTCCAGTACAAATCCATAAAGAAGACTTTAAAGAGGTAAAGGACACTAAAGTCAGTGGTACAAACCCGGTTTTCTTCCTGCCATTGTAAATAAATGACAAGAAATTCGATCTGCTTCTCTTTTGGTTAATCAGAAGACAGTTTATCTGTATACCTATTCTATTTAAGTTTGTTGGTTTGTACTTCAATATTTTACCATTGGACACAACTTATGCTGCTAAACATTCTCCCCTACATCTTCTTTTGGACAGGAAAGGAGATTTTTCAGAACAGCAAAGACAACCTATTGCAGTTAGAGCATAAACGTTGATGCACAAAATAAATCTCTCCGGTCTATTTGTCCATCTAAAACATTATTATCATATGATCTTTATCATAGCAGCAAAAAGAAAAAGAAAACCCAACCATAGTGCAGTATGATTGATGTTTAACTATTTTCAACCCAAAACTTTAACAAATCAATAAGTTGACTTCAGAGTAAAATGTTCTAAAAACTAACTAAATTTTAATCTCCATCCACAAATACATACACAGAGGTATTACTAGTAGAACAAGGTATAAGAACACATCCTTAGTAGCGAAACAGCAACACTATATCCTAATATGGAGCAGTAAAAACAAATTAGGACTTGGGACAATTGAACTGCACTCAAAATAATTAGGAAAAAGCACCCAACAAACAGCAGCATATTGATTACTATTGCCTAATTGAGAGTAAATCGAAGTTGCTAATAGTTGTGGGACGGTGATATATATCATACATCACTATAGCTGATTGTTTGACGATCAAATCCGGAACTTTCGTGCCACACTGTTGATGAAGGCAAAGGACAATATTTTGAGTAAATTGTCAAGGTTTTCTCTTAATCTAGTCACTTAATGATAAAGATGATATTATTATAGCACTTGTACTGAATTCAAGCTTCTTATAAAAGGAAAACATACTAGACAAATTTACTTGAGAGTTGAGAAATTTAGAAGTTAATAATGTCTATTCTCGGTATGTGCAACATGTGATGGAATATATCAATTTTCGAAAGATGAATATATTATCCATCGAAGACTCTTAACCATAGGAAACTCATCTAGTGAGCTGGTCAATCGTACCAAATATTTGTACCACACAGTATGACCCTCAAACAAAAAAATCCTATCAGGTATTTGGTTAAAAAGGGGCAATATGAACATAGATTGTATTAGCTAACTGGTTTTGTTAAGCCAAGACATGTGAAAACAACGACCCAAGAAGCACCACCCCTCTTATATTTGATAAGAGAAGTAGTGATTATATTGATAGAGAAATAGTCTAGCATAAGTTGGTGCTACTACAACTTATATTCTTTTATATTTGGGTATCATGTGAGTACTATTCCACATGTACTCACTTCCCTTCTCTCAGGGTACTGCCTCTTTTTGTGATGCACGTATGGACTCTTAGGATGGCATGGATCCTCGCTAGGCACTCCATGCTTCCATTGGCTTGTGGTGAGGCCCATTTATCATTTGGGGACTTTTGCTTATGGTATGGCATTTTGTATATTTTTGGGTATAGTCAGGGCCTTGTCACGTTATTTCTTTTTCTCATGTATGACTTAGAAGCTCCATAGACACCAGACTCATGTCATGTTTTATTTTGTAAAATTCCTAATGTAGCCTCACATTTCTTTTCTATGACGTCATCTATTTTTTTACTTTAACTTTTCACTTAATGAATTACTCAAAGTTTTATGAGATACTTTCCCTTCTACTTCTACGTACCTATCATGTTCATAAATTTATATAGTGTTGGTCCGCTCGATCAAATTAAGATACTGATGCCGATCCGTCTGACCAAGGATTTGGAGCGTGACAAATTTGGTATCTGTGAACTAGGTTTCATGTGTCTTGGAGAGTTTATAAAGTCATGTCTAATAGATTCCTTTTTATCAGTATGTTGCCGGCCACGTATATAATGGGAGGCTACACAGACATTTACCCATTCATTCTACTCTGGATCATGCAACTAAGCTTAAAGAAATAAGTAAGTCCCAATTCTTATCAAATTCCATACATGTTGAATGCATAAGTGATGAGCAAGAATTGCAACGCTGGATTAATGACACCATCCATAACTCATAAGGTAAGATTATGAAGTGTTTGTTATTAAGGAATGAGACTCAAGGATGAAGTTGAAAGGTAAGTTGCTCGGACTTGAGTGCGGGTGTCAGTTGGATCATGAGGCCGGATCATTCATGATCTAAATTTTAAGATTCGGGGATATTGATCCAGATACGGATACGGGCAAGGATTCGACTAAAAATAATTCAAATATCTAAAAATAGAGTTATATGTCTAAATTATTAAACATTATGTGAAAAACTTGCACGGTAATATGAGGAAAAAATATTGATCATGAGGAGAATCTCAGAAGGTTATACAAGGAAAAGGATTGATATAAAAATTTTTATATACAACTTACTCAATTTTCTCAATTTCACCTTAGAATTTATTTTGATTACAAAAATCATCGTATATGTTTCAAACTTCTCCACTTTGGTCAGAATACCCAAAATTGGTTGACCAAATTCAGTAAAACTCCCATATCCACACCACACCCACGTCGTGTCGACACGAGCACGACACTAAAAATGAAGAGTCAGAGCAACTTAGGTTGAAAGTGTAGCGAGGTGCATGTTGCCTGGGAGGAGGCAGTTGCAGAATGGATTAGGAAGTCAAATATTAATAACGTACTCCTTCTGTTACCTTTTAGTTGCTAGGTATACTAAAAACAATTGTTTCAAAATAGTTGCTAGTTTCAAAATTCAAGAAATAATTGACCATTTTTTTTCAATTCTACCCTCTATACTTAAGTCACTTTAGAATGTGAAAAGAATGATTATTGTATGTTTTCAAAAAATACCTATCAATTAATAGGGTTATATTAATCAAATTACAACTCCTAATAATTTTTTATTAAAGAGTGTGTAAATCTTATTAGTAAGTAAAAAGGAACGGTGGAAGTACTTAAGAAGGAGAATGTAATGACATCATTAATTATTGTTGGAAGAACATTGAGGCTTGTGGAAAGACATACTAAAGGGTGTGAATAAGGGCACTTGGAGGAGTGATAGATGACAGTCAAGATGTGTTAGCATGCAGTGAGATACAATGTGGACTGAGACAACCAAATGATGGGAAAATAAGAGGGTGAAATGAGAAGGATAACTTCTAGGATTTTCTGTACTATCAGCTTTCCAAACTAATAATGTGAACCTTAATAAGCACAAGAAGATAACAGAAGATAAAATGCATAGAATTAGAAATTATCATAAAAGATTCTGTCATTGGACCGAGACTTAAAACTTAAAAGTACGAATTTTCTTCGTGTTTAACTGATTTCAAATTGAAAAAATGGCCCACAAAAAATTATTCATGGTTTCTTGGTCATTACTGGGGTTGTGGTTTCGAGTCGCCAAGGGAGCAAAAAGGGTGGGAGCTCCTGGGAGGGATTAAAAAAAGAATAAAATCTACCTCAATTTGAACATGTTATTGAACTAATACTCTACTGATTTTAATAATAAGGATAGATTTAGAAAGAAATAACTTATGACTTCCTTTTAACTTCAAATATTTAGCAACAAATTCAGTTTTGATGAAACAGCCAATTATGAATTTTTGTAAGACATATTTTTGCCAGATAACCTATAATTCCAATTCAAACCAAAAAGGACATTTTCAAAATGCTACACGAAAGATAAGTTGGGCATCACTAATTCAAGTCATATAAACCCCCCAAAAGTGAACAATTCTTTCAGACATTTTCAGCCACCACAATACGAATGATGAACCCAGTAAAATAGAAAACCCTCTAAATGTTATCTGCGATTTTATTTTTAAAATTTACTCGTTTCTCCATTTTAAAATTATCCGACAATCAAAAATCCGAAATACTCTACTAATTATTCTCCAATAAAGTAAAATGAAACACATCTTTCAGAAAAATTACTAGTTAAATACTCCATATTTACAGCCTTTCCTTTTATATTTTGCATTAAAAAAGGAAAAGAAATAAAAAAGACACAGGCTTTTAAAGCCCACAATGAGCATCCCAAAAAGAATGTCAGCCTTGGCCATGGAGAAAAAAGACAAATGCAGACGCATTGATCCCCTGAACATTCGCTACGGGAAAAACAAACAAATATTATAAAAAGTTTAATATACTACTCAACAAAGAGCTAGGGTTGAGGGCAGAGTGATGGGGAGATGGGTTTCTCGTGTGGAAGGTTCAGATTCGAATTCAATCTCTATCTCCTGTTCAGTCATGTGTTCATTCCATAAAATTTGACTGTGAGCTCATGCTCACTCAAAAGAAGCGACACTCAGAATTTCAGGCTAAAAGAAAACAAAAAAAAAAAGAGCCAAGGTTTGACTAGAGTTTACCATGTGGGCCTGATGAGGAATGCTGTGTGGTTCCTTTTCCCTCGCAGAGTGAATGGCCATTTGCGCTCCACGGCGGCACACCGACAAAGAAAAAAGAATTCTGAAAAGGGTCCACCTCACACAACTTTTGGGTAATAAAATTTAATTTTAGACCAAAAAATCTCTCTCTATATATATACATATATACATATGTCACAGCCTCAACTTCGAGACATTTTCACGCGGATTCATGAGTACACTGCGTTAACCAACGGGAATTTTGCACATTTCGCGTTTCTAAATAGTGTACTACTGGACTAATGGGAGATTCTTTCTCCTTGAGGTCCTCCACTTTTTCATAAGTGTATGTTTGTTACCATGTGGTTTTGATAATTTCACTTGTACATGGCGCAATACCGCAGCAGCTTCCAAAAAATAAAAATGACTCATATTTTGGAATTTAGCTCTAAATGTGAGAAGTTATGTAGAGTATGTGTTTGTATAAATTTGCTGCTTTATATGGTTAAGAAGTCTACAGCGTACGTAGGATTTTTGGTCAACGATGTCGTTTATATAAAGAGAAATTAGAACTCACAATTTTAGCTAAGAATTTGAAATACCTATCCAATTGAGCTACACTACTATTTATGTTTTATAGGATTTTTGGTCAACGGTGTCGTTTATATAAAGAAAAATTAGAACTCACAATATTAGCTAAGAATTTGAAATACCTATCCAATTGAGCTACACTACCATTTATGTTTAAGAGTTTCATTTTATACAATATTTCTGTATATTTATTTTTGTCTTTTAATTATATATAT
>JACEIK010001737.1:244172-257565 GCA_018107945.1 Datura stramonium | reverse complement strand
AAAACGACTCTAAATGGCCAAAAAATGACGTTAATCACTGCAAAGCAGTGAGTATTATTCAGTGTCTCATTTTCTATGAACCTACCAAATTTCAGGTCAATCAAAGTTCGTAAAACTTTCGATCTCCAAATCTATGACCAAATTCAGAAAACAGCCGATTCAGGCGATTTAAGGAAAAAATAATCTGATCTATATTCTCATCATATATCAATTCATGTTAAATCATCATGTGTAAGTGTAATACCCCGGAAAAGGCTAAGAATAGCCCGAGAGTTAAATTTGGAAAAGTGCAAAAAACTGGCAAAAATATCACAGAATGGACGACCCTACGACTCGTGGTAGGGTACCACGAATCATCACAAGATATCGTGGTTTGGGAGGTCAAGGGATCAGTAGAGACAACGGACAGTGAAACGACCCCTTGTAATGAACAACGAGTCGTTGTCACCAGCTGTGGGGAGGTTTGGACTTAGGCTGAGGAGGAAGCAACGGGGCATCCCACGATTCATGGTTAAGAGGGACGACCCATTGTTTCAAGTCGTTTTTCATGGGTTGAAGATTACAGTGCAGACAACGGATGGAAACCACAAATCATCGGAAGTCACCACGAGTCGTGGTGAGGCTCATGGGAAGGAAAGCCAGATTTGGTCAAGGAGTTGACGACAGTCGATCCAACGACTCATTCTTTGATGTCACGACTCTTCATGTCGAGCCGTGGGAAGGATCTGAGGCCTAATATGAAATAGTGGACTCAACGACTCGATACCATGAGTCATGATATATTTTCACGACCCGTGGTTTGTTCTGGACAGGTTTTCAGGGAAATTATTTTAAGGGTATTTTTGAACTTTCCACGTTTTTAGCCCCTAAACTACGTTGTTTTGGATATTTTCTGAGTATGGTAATATGAGTTAAGTCCTTTAGGCATGCCCATTATTATGCAAGGATTTTAGAGAGGTTTTTGGGAGATTCAAGGCCTTCTTCCCCATATTTTCATCAATTTCTTTGTGGGTGTTCAAGGAACTTTAAGTCCATCAATTCCCAGGTATGTAGGGCTTTAAATGGGTGGAGTTCTTCCTCACCCATGCCCAATTTCGATTAAAATAATAAATCCTCCTATTCAAGTCTATGGGGTTTTACCCAAAGCGTGACAATGTGATTTCTCCTTATGGGGATGATTTAATTGAGTTTTAATTATTGAATTATGCATGTTGGGCAGATTTTAAATTAACTTCTTCAAAATCATGTTTCAATCTTTTTAAATCTAAAATTCCCATTGACGAAAGTCCATGAAAGTTATGATTTATGATGAATATTCATTATTTTGAGTTTAATTATTATGGAAAAGCATGAAATCAAGTTACCCATGTTTATGAGCATGTTTTGAAAGAATTGAGTATGATGAAGTAATGGGAAATTCCCACATGATGAAGAATGATTTACGATTTATGAAACGAATTTCATGATTTATCGATTTATGATGTTAGCCGATGAAAAGGGCCTTTGATTCTTGGCTAGGAATGTTTAAAGGGGATCAATGATGATAAATGTTATTTTCTAGCCAATGAATCTTAATTCATGATGTTAATGATTTATGTATGAGTCTATATGCATGTTTTTGGGAGCCGTGTCTAGCACCGAGCAGCCCGGTGTTCAAAGGACTACGCCAGTGTCTCATAACCACGTGCCACCGTGGGTTGTAAATGGTATGATGTATTGATAATGATCCCTCAAATGTGGTGTCATGATTTATGCAAGACCCTCACCTGGAAAGCCAGGGTCGGCTCTACCCACTTGAGCGAGACAGTGGGGCATCATGAAAGGCTCTACCATGATGGTGTCGGTTATGACGAGTCCTCCCATTATTCCTGATATTTTATTCATTTTTATGTTTATGTTACTGAGTCAAGTTATATTATGATAAAGTTATTTACGATTATGATAATGAATGATTATGAATGTTTTTAAAGTCTTGAGCCCTATATTTATTACGAAGATCTTGATGCAAGCATGATGTCCTTCTCCTATGTCTATTTGTGAGTTTACTTTACTTTTAAAGTGTCCGTTTTACTTACCTTGCATACTCAGTACATTCCATGTACTGACCGCATACTTTCTATGTTGTATCGTTCATGATATAGGATCCGAATCTCAGGCTCATCCTCATCCTTAATCCATCTCAGCCTACGTTATCAACTTGTTGGTGAGTCCTCATGTTCCGAGGGCCGTTTGATAAACTTTCCTATTGATTATGTTTCAATATTGCTCGGGTTAGTTGGGGATATTGTCCCATCAACCCATCTTACGTATCAGAGGCTTTCAAACGAATGAGTAGTACTTAGCTTATGTAAATATTTTGTATTTCCTGATGCTATGTCATAGTTACATTTCCGCGATGTTTTATGCTTAATATTCCATTTATTTAAATGAGATTAGTTGTATGCATATTCCATGGCTTGACTTGGGGTCTCTCGGGGTCCCTTGTCCCGTGTCTACGATCGTGGTGTACATCTGGGTCGTGACAAACTTGGTATCAGAGCCATAGGTTTGAAGTGTCCTAGGGTGTCTGAAAGCCGCTTTAAGTAGAGTCTTTTTCATGAGTGTGAAGTGTGCCACACCTATGATGAAGAGGCTACTAGACGTTTAGGAAATATTCTTTTCTTTCATGTTCTATGTCGTGCGATAAAAAGCCTTTCCATCCTTCTAATTCGTGCGATTCACTATTGCAGAATTATGGCTCCTAGAAGAATGAACGGAAGGAGGAATGGAAATGATGAAGGCCAGGGAGATGGCAATGACCATGGGCATCAGCAAGCCCCACCTGTTCCGGAGCCCCAGGCACCATAGCCAACTGCCCACGCCGAGTTTCGGGGGGTGATTCAGATGTTGGCGCAGGCCTTGACATCTCAGTTCAATCAGCAGGCTGTTGCGCAGGTTCCACAGAATGGTAATGCAGTGGCGGCTCGGATTAGAGACTTCTTGAGGATGAACCCTCCCGAGATCACGGGATCAAAGGTGGATGAGGATCCACACGAGTTCATTGAAGGGATCTTGAAGGTCACTTAGGTTATGGACGTGACAAATGGGGAGTGTGTAGACTTGGCCTCATATCAGTTAAAAGAGGTCACTCATATTTGGTACAAGCAATGGAAGGACAGCAGGGCAGCGGGTGCGGGCCCTATCAGTTGGGATGAGTTCCACATGGCCTTTCTTGATAGGTTTTTCCCACGGGAGATGAGGGAATTAAAAGCAACTGAGTTTGTTAATCTCAAGAAAGGAAAGATGACAGTGCTGGAGTATTCGCTTGAGTTCACCCAGTTGTCAAAATATGCCCCAGAGTTGGTGATGGATTAGAGGGGTACCTAGTTAGACCATACCTCTCCAGCCTGCGGGAAGTGCAGCAAGAATCACACCGGGGAGTGCTTGCTCAGTTCGGATGTCTACTTCGAGTGTGGTAGATTTGGAAACATGCGCTGAGCAAGTCCATATGCCAGATAGGGTGATGATAGGGGTCAAACACAGATCACTAGGACAGTAGCAGCTCCAGCCCATTCATCTCCACAGAGAGCATCTACTAGTGGGGGTGGCGGTCAGTGCCAAGACCGATTCTATGCCCTTGCCTCGCGCCAGGAGAAGGAGACTTCACCAGATGTGGTCACTGGTATGTTGCATGTCTTTCATATTGATGTTTATTACTTGTTAGACCCAGGAGCTACATTGTCTTTCATGACTCCTTACATTGCTAGTAGCCTTGGAGTTAGTCCCGAGACCTTGTCAGAACTTTTTTCAATTTCGACCCCTGTTGTGATTCGGTCATAGCTAGACGAGTATATAGAGGATTCCCGGTCACTGTGTTGAATAAGGTTACCCCCGAAAACCTTGTAGAGTTAGCCATGACTGACTTTGACATTATTCTTAGAATGGATTGGTTGTTTGCATGTTATGCTTCAATTAATTGTAGGACCCGTACCGTGGAGTTTCATTTTCTGGGTGAGTCAGTTTTGGAGTGGAAGGGTAGTTCGGCAGTGCCAACAGGTTGGTTTATTTCCTATCTTTAGGCTAGGAAGATGATCTCTAAGGGATTCATGTACCACCTAGTTAGGGTTAAGGATGTGGAGTCTGAGACCCCGACTATCTAGTTAGTTCCGATGGTGTGCGAATATTCAGAGGTGTTTCTTGAGGATTTTTCAGGTGTTCCTTTGGAAAGGGAATTGATTTCGGTATTGATCTATCGCCAGATACGAAGCCTGTTTTTATCCCTCCTTATAAGATGGCTCCAGCCAAGCTAAAGGAATTAAAGGATTAGTTAAAGGATCTGTTGGACAAGGGCTTCATTAGACCGAGCCAGTTTCCATGGGGTGCACCAGTTCTATTTGTTCGAAAGAAGGACGGTTCCCTTCGCATGTGTATTGACTATCGACAGTAAAACAAGGTTACTGTCAAGAACACGTACCCCTTACCCAGGATCGATGATTTTTTTGACTAGTTCAGGGTTCCAAGTGCTTCTCCAAGATTTATCTCAGGTCTGGGTATTACCATCTCAGAGTTCGGGAGGTGACATCCCGAAGACCGCTTTCAGGACTCGGTATGGTCACTACGAATTTGTTGTTATGTCTTTTGGACTAACCAATGCCCCTGCAACTCTTATGGATTTAATGAATAGGGTGCTCAAGGAATATCTGGACATGTTCGTGATTGTATTCATCGATGACATTCTTATATACTCCCGGAGCAAGGAGGAGCATGCCACTCATTTGAGAATAGTGCTGCAAACCCTCAAGGATCGTCAGCTGTATGCAAAGTTTAGCAAGTGTGAATTTTGTCTAAACTCGGTAGTATTTCTAGGAAATGTGGTATCAAGCGAAGGTATAAGGGTAGATTCCCAGAAGATCGAGGCGGTGAAGAATTGACCTAGACTGGTGAATCCTTCAGAAATTCGGAGTTTCTTGGGCCTAGCTGGCTACTACCGGAGGTTTGTTGAGGGTTTCTCATCCATTGCAGCACCTTTGAACAAGTTGACTCAGAAAAAGGTGAAGTTCCAATGGTTAGAGGATTGTGATAAAAGCTTCCAGGAATTGAAGACCCGACTCACTTCAGCACCAGTGTTTACCTTACCTGAGGGTATCGATGGCTTCGTTGTCTATTGTGATGCTTCGAGAGTTGGACTGGAATGTGTGTTGATGCAGCATGGGAAGGTAATAGCATATGCCTCGAGACAACTGAAGGTCCATGAAAAGAATTATCCGACCCACGATCTTGAGCTAGCCGCGGTGGTATTTGCATTTAAGATATGACGACATTACTTGTATGGGGTCCATGTGGATGTATTTACGGATCACAAGAGTTTTCAATATGTGTTCACATAGAATGATTTAAATTTTCGGCAAAGGAGGTGGTTGGAGTTACTTAAGGAGTACGACATGAGTGTCCTCTACCACCCGGGAAAGGCTAATGTGGTTGTGGATGCACTTAGTAGGCTCTCCATGGAGAGTGTTGATGTGCCGTGATTTTACGGCACTTTCGACGCTTAAAACCAAGAAATTATGCACATTCCAGGTACATTTATATGGGTATAAGGTATTTTGTGCTTAATGTGCAGGAAAACAAGTTTGGAAGTGATTTTTTGGTCCAATTAATTCCAGGCACTCAACGAGTCGTCGACAGGAGGAACGACCTGTCTCTTGAGGCGTGGGCAAAAAGATGAAGTTTTGAAGAAGTGAAACAGTGCACTTGACGGGTTGGAGGAACAACTCGTTACACCTGGTAACGAGTCGTGAGGTCAATCATTAGGCTTTGAAGAGAAAAGTTCAACCAAGTGTCCTGTGAAGTTGACGACAGACATCATGAGTCGTCACCTAAAGGAACGACTCGTTGGCAAGCTATTGGAACCATCCTTGAAGTGCACTGGACTTTCTGAGGAATTAGACCATGAGGGACCTAAGGACTCGTGCTAAGGCACGACTAGTCGTTAGGTGACCCGTTGCCAAGACTGGGTACGTTGCTGAGGGCAACTGATTTAAGCAAGGAACGACTCGTCAAAAGGCATAACGATCCGTCACCTAGCCCGTTGCCACTGCCGACCTGATTTTCAGATTTATTTAGGAAAAGGATTTCTTTGAATTATAGATACCTAGTTTTAGGTTTATTTTAGAGAGATGATTTCTGGAAGGATTTTTAGCCGATATTTGGAGAGGATCTTGAACGATATTGTGAGGATATTATTTAGAGTTCATACAATTGTTCTTGATTCAAGACACGAAAGCAACATTGGAATTTTATTCAATCTACTTGGTTTTTATTCTTCAATACTTTGTAAGTTGCAATTATGATTTCTTCTATATTTTGTGATTGCAATAACACAAACATGAGTAGCTAAACCCATAAACTAGGTTTGTGGGAACCAAGATGAATTAACACACATAGGTAAAAATACTTAGTGATTCTTGAATGGGGTTTTATGCATGTATTGTTTCTCCCTTCATTTTGATTTATTCTTGACGGTTGCAAATGTTAAGACTTGCCTTATTCTTACTTACCGAATCAAGGAGGTAAAGAATGGGAAAAGGGATTAACAACGGAGATTTGAGGCTACCAACCCTCATCTAATAGCTTAAACTTGTTTGGGGATAGCTAATCCGATATTAAGGGTAAGGTTCAACTAAAGAACACCCGTATACGGATCAAGTTGCGTGGTGAAAATCATCTAGATAGGGGACCAACCATTTAGGTGAACCTAACTTACCAATATTACATGTTAAACACCGGAATAGATCACTAGTATATAAGCCTCGTGGTTATAAAATCTTGGGGAACACAATCCTAGTCTACTCGTAAATTGAATACAAACCAAACTTGATACAAGCATTCATTAATTTTACTTTTGTTTATTATTCTATTCTTTTCCCCCTTTGGAAATAAGTAAATCTATAGTAATAGTTATTCACATTAACCTAAGTTCTTACCATATTCCTTGTGGGATCGACCTAAACCTTTGTTGGGTTCTTTATTTGATAATCGACCGCTTATATCTCAATTGCGAGGTGTAATTTGGGCGACATCAAATTTTGGCTCCGTTGTCGAGGAATACAGCTAAGGCTTTTGTTAATTTTGTTAACTTTACTATTGGTTCTTGTTTTCTTTTTATTTATTTATTTGTTTTGTTTTGTACTTAACAGGTCTAGCCCATGGAGGAGTCTTTGTTTCTCGATGACTTAGCAGCTGTTCTGATGGGCAATGAGGCTGAGGAGATTCATGGGAGTGAGGAGATTGTAAATGCACTTGCTGGCATGGGGTCATATTCTTACGCTCCAAAGAAGATCGATCTTGATTTAAAAAAATCAGGTGACCCCACCAGCCAATCCATCTATTGAGGAGCCTCCCATGTTGGAGCTCAAAGCACTCCCATCCCATTTACAGTATGTATTCTTGGGAGCCGATAACACTTTACCGGTCATTGTTGCAGCTAACCTGGAGGAATGGCAAGTGGAGGGTTTGGTCTCTGTCTTGAAGAGATACAAAAAGGCTATTGGGTGGACCATTGCAGATATTATTGGAATCCCAGTTGGTATTTGCACTCATAAGATCCATCTAAAACCAAATTGCATTCCAAGTATTGAACATTAGCATAGGTTGAATCCACCTATGTAAGAGGTGGTCAAGAAGGATATCATAAAGTGGTTGGATGCAGGTGTGGTTTATCCAATTGCAGACAGCAAATGGGTGAGCCCAGTCCAGTGTGTACCGAAAAGGGAGGAATCACGGTTGTCCCAAATGCAAACAATGAGCTCATTCCTCTAAGGCCAGTCATCGGTTGGAGAGTATGCATGGATTACAAAAAACTGAACTGGTGGATGCAGAAAGATAACTTTTCGATGCCATTCATGGACCAAATTCTAGACAGACTTGCAGGTAGAGGATGATATTGTTTCCATGATGGTTATTCGGGGTATAATGAGATTTTTATAGCCTTTGAAGACCAAGAGAAGATCACATTCACTTGTCCATATGGTACATTTGCGTTTAAGAGGATGCCTGTCACGACATGGTTCTAAATCCGGTTGTAGACACGGGACAAGGAACCCCAAAAGGCTCCAAGTCGACCCATGTCTTAATCATAGAATACACTTAAAGTAAGGAACATCTAACATCATGAATACGATAAAGAAATGACAAGAAACTGATATAAACCATAATGACACTTTAATAACATTTAAGTACAATACAGAATCTGTCTAACAAGTCTGAAAGCCTTCTATTAAAATTGATGAGTTGCTGGGACAAGCCCCCAGCTAATTCCTAAAGACTGAAAACTAAAGCAAAATAAATCTAGAATGATACTCACGTGCTCGGAAGATGAGGACTCAACACTGACAGCTGGAGAATGGAGTAGTGTATCTAACCACGTGGCGGAGCTTGGAGACCTGAATCTATATCATAAAACGATATAGCATAAGAGGCGTGCAGTCAGTACTTGGAATGTACTGAGTATGCAGGAAGCATAAGTAAACTAACTCATAATATTAGCAAGGAGGAATTAATATAAAACATATTAATAGCAACGTAATAGAAGTGAAGTACAACAAACTTACACGAGATTCGCATATCCGATTAACATAACCACATTATAAAGACATGCATTACTGTAGCCACCGCTGATGTGCAAAAGTAATAATCGGGAATAATATAGAGTGTGATGTCGTGACTGATATCAAGAGGGTCCCTAACATCTAAGGGGGAGTCCCTGACGATAGAAAGGGAGCGCCCCTGACTATCAAAGGAAAACACTCTCAACTAAAGAGAATCCCTGATTATCATAGGGAGAGGGAAAAGCTCTAATATAGAGAGTCACTGACGAAAAGAAGATCCCGAACAATGCAGCAAAAATAAACCACTTAACTGACTAGGGATGTGAGCCTCGACTGACTACATGAAGACATTCTCTTCTAACGTCTAGGTAAGACATTCTCCACTATCGTCTAGGTAAGACATTCTCCACTAACGTATATTAATGCTATCTCTTAAATAGGCATGGGTTCAAAACTTGACATGTTAATCACAAGCTCAATCATCATAATTTACATTATTACAGAAACAACTTCCTCATTAACTTTAACATCACATTATTAGCATTCTATAAATTCATACTAGAATTATTCTATCATGGCACCTTGATTCCGTATTACTTGGTATGTGCATAGTTACTTGGTTTTAAGTGTTGAAAGTGCTGTAAAATCATGGCACATCAATAGCCTCAATCATTGAAACTAATACACCTCTATGGGTATCCATGGGTGGAGAAATCTCTCACCATGACCTGAAGTTTGAGGCCAAGTTATGGTTGGACTTTATTTGTGGCTGCATCATTCCTTCCAAAAACGAGCAACGGGTCAGCTTGGAAATAGCAATTCTCATCGCCTGCAACATGTCCGGAGTCCCCATTAGCTTTGGGGAGATTGTGGCCCAATAAATGAACTGGAAGGTACAACAGGCCAGCACTTCCATGCCATACACTATCCTCATTTCCAGCTGTGCTTACAAGCTAGAGTGCCTTTGTTCCTGGATGAAACCCCTCCCTTGGCTTCAGGAGTGACTGACATAGAACGAAAAAGAGATGTCGAGGCACCCGTAGTTAAGAGAAAAATACTTCAAGCTTTTAGGTTGGTTGAGGGATCACTATCCCATGGGTCGGACTACTCACTGGATGCCCCAAATTTTAACATGCCCCATCACGAAGTGTCAGGCCAAGCTTCAGGCGACATGCCTCCTCAGGGAGCATCTCCCCCTCCTACGTCCTCCAAATCAAGTGGTCTCCACATACTTGTGGAAATGACCAACTCTCATGAGAGCCAACTCCAAAGATTGGCCTAGAGTCTCCCTACACTCATTGCTCAAAAAGTGAAGAAGGAGCTCAAATCCTTGTATGAGAGCATCACTACACTGTGCAAACGGGTGGATGAAGTTGAGGAGGCTGTCACCTCTCTGAACTGAGGTAAAGGAATGGAAAAGTAGAAAATCAATAGAGGTGCCTGACATGAGAGCGCTTGACGCTGCAATTGCTGCTCCCTCCACAGTTCTGGGCCCCATTGATGATCTGTTCGAGCGCTTGGGGGATGATTTTGATGGTCTAGGTAAGGATGGTGGTGATGGTGTAGGTGATACATCTGATGATAATAAGGAGGAATGACCTACTCAGGGAGTCTCTTGTCCCTTTCCGTTTTGCATGCATACATCGAGTACAATGTATTCTCTTAAGTGGGGGAGGGATGAGTGTTTGTTGTTGGGAGATCATTGATGTTTTTGGAATTTTATTGATATATCCTTTGTTGGGATTTTGTTTGTTAATGATTTCCCTTTCCAGGCTTGTTATGGAAACAAAAATGAATGGCATGATTGAGTTCTTGAATGTTTATGTGTTAGTGATAAAAAGAGGTCTTCTCTTTGAATTGATAAATTTTGCACGCACGACCCAAGTTTTCTTGTTTTCTTGTTCGCCTTTGTAAATTGTAGGATAGTAATCAAAACTCCTAGGGTTTTCTTTATACCACGAGTTTTTCTTGAGGAGAATTCATCTGTTTTCTTTCTCTTTTCTTGGTCGAACCGGATTGACATTTTTCGATGATAGATTGAGTGGCGACTTTCTTAAGGGAGAATGCCATGTTGTTTTTCAGTCTTTTATGGAGCTATTTTGAGAGGCACCACAAGAAATTTTTTCTTGAAATGGAGTTTTAAAATGGGGCAGGAAAATGAAAATGATAATGAGCAGATGTTTGAATCGAGAACATAACACTCTTTGTCATACTTTGTAGATTCCTTTATTGAGTTATAAATTTACATGTTTTGATGTCTTAAACCAAGATTTTTTG
Organism: Datura stramonium; assembly: GCA_018107945.1. Classification (NCBI taxonomy): domain Eukaryota; kingdom Viridiplantae; phylum Streptophyta; class Magnoliopsida; order Solanales; family Solanaceae; genus Datura; species Datura stramonium. Next base: position 246,703 of record JACEIK010001737.1, on the reverse strand, counting down.
TAGACAATAACTTTTTTGGTATCTTGAGGTGTGATGTATTCTGTGGTAAGGACTTTTATGAATCCCATGCACATCTCCTTGTCTAGAACTTGCCCCAACTGTGACTAATGGCGAAATCCTAGATGTAGTTGCACTTAGAACATGATCTTAGGCCTCCTTCTGGTAGTCACTTCACCCAAAATGACCTCCTTGAGCATTAATCTTTGATAACCAATGTTTGATCCTTGGACCCTTTCTTGGAAACTACATTACAATCCTAATGATCTGTCACAACCCGAAAGGAGGCCCGGATCGTAGACACGGGACAAGGGACCCTGAGAGACTCCAAGTCGACCCATGACATAAGCATACAACTAACTCATTAAATAAACTGAAGAAAACATGAATATAATCTCGGCAGAATTGTAAAACAACATCACATCAGAATACATCCGAAGCTAGCACATACATAAGTCTGAAAGCGTCTAATTTGGACGAGTTGATGGGACAAGACCCCAACTAACTCAACAATACTAAAACTGAAATACGTAAAAGAAACTGAAAGTCTGGTCCTCGAAAGATAAGGACTCACCAATCTTGAGTAGATAAGAACTCTGGAAAGCAGACTAAGATCGGGGCTGAAGCTGCGAGCCAGGTCCTATATCAAAAAATGATACAGCATAGAAAGTTTGTGGTCAGTACGTAGAATGTACCGAGTATGCAAGATAAGTAAAACCGCTTAAGTAAAGTAAATCATTTAAAACATTTCATAACATAGGATTTCAAATATGAGAGGAAAGGCTACATGCATTCATTCTGAGGTCGTAATCTTATCATGAAATGACCATGCATAGCTTTATAACATAATGACTGAATCGAATTACCCAAAGCTGAAACATAACATTTACATTAAAAGCTAAACAATGAGTCAAACCTTACTTTTAGAACATTCATGCGTATAGTAATCAACATGAGTAATGAATATGCAACTCTGAATAGTATAGTCAGTGGGAGACTCGTCACTTAACCGACATACCACGATAGAGCGTAAGTGATCCTAACTATCATACTAAAGTGGGTAGAGCCATCCATAACCTAGCCAGGGCGATGGACGAAACCATGATATCGATATCAAACTCATGGGCCATTTGGGCCGGGGATAGCTCACAAGGGAGGGCCCAATAATATAATAGTATCAACCTACATTGGCTCATGTTTCTAGGGCATAGGGTGATCGACCCTTAACCCGCTCGGTGCTATACTCTTCTCTAAAAAATATGCATTTCTCTACATCGTATATAACGAAACTCAACATCATCTATGGACGAAGCTCAACATCGTCTGATGACGAAGCTCAAGATGAAATCATGCATAACTCAACATCATATGAAACGAAGCTCAATATTTACAAAGCTCATTAATGAAATCATGCATAGACTTGACATCTTGTGAAAATGAAGCTCAACATTGTCCTTTGACAAAGCTCAATAAGGAAATACATCTCAATTATGAATTCATGCATATGAGAAGCTTTATTTTGAAATATACCATAAGCTCAAATATAAGTGAGAGCATCTACTCCAAATCATGCGGTAAGCTATATGTAGGAATACTTAACTCGACATACCACTAGCTAGAAATTATGAAATTTGGGAGACTCGCTCCAAACAATTTGGTAAGCTTATTTTGGGAAAATCATCATTGTAAATCAACATGTGGGCATTGCGCAAAGCTTTATCAAACTTAGATCTACTCAATTAATTTTGAAAATAATATCATAATCATGGGAAGCTTTAGAAACATGCTTTTCATCATCAAATCTCATCATCAGAAAACATTCAACATCATTCTCTTCTTTGATGATCTTTTCATCCATAACATTCAATTTCATAATTTTGAAATCACAATTTTTTTATTGAAAACGATTTATAATTTGCCCAAGCTTCACAATTCATCAATATAACTAGAATCTAACCATACCCATGTGTAGAGATTGAAGAATTCATGCAATTGGGTAAACACTCCATACTTGATCATATGTGATTTTCATGATTGGTAGAAATTAGTCATGGGTGTGGAAGGAGACACCCTCTCATATCCTTACATACCTGGGAATAGTGGATTCTAACACTCTCCAATTGCCCAAGATAAGATTCAAATGGAAACCTTGAAATTTAGCCTTTAATCACCTCTTCAAACCTTCAAACTTACATTCATGGGAAGAATGACTTGGAGTAGGGTTTTCCCCTCTCAAAACCCCTCTAAAAGATCCTTAAACAACATAGTATAGGGCTTTGGGAAGGAGGAATGAAGAAAATACCCTTATTGAATACACAGAAAAACTGCTCACTGGACCAAACAATGGACAACACAACGGGTCTTTGGATTATACAACGACCCGTGGTACCTGTCCGTGCTATGCACTCTCCCAGCCTTCTCTCGGATTCACACCATGTTATACTTCTGACTTCCTATTCTGACGTTATCAACGTATACTGGAAATAGTACCGATAAAGGTATTATGCTGGGAGGCCTCTGGTACCTCCTTCTGC
>JACEIK010001737.1:185774-226858 GCA_018107945.1 Datura stramonium | reverse complement strand
GCTCATTACTATAGTTCAGACTCAATTTGTAAATTCGTTTTAGATTAGTATAAATTAGGAAACAAACTCCCAAAATCTTCTTTAAACTGTTGTCTGCATTCTTAGAGTTAAAGTTCATTGATACTTGATTCGATTATTACCTTGGTCGAGTCCCTGTGAGATCGATAGTTGGCTTACTTTAGCCATTTTACTACTTGTTCGACCACGTGCACTTGCGTGTAGTTCTCAAAAGACCCGAATAGTAGTGACCATACCGAGTCCTGAAAGCGGTTTTTGGGATATCACTCTCCCGAACCTTGAGCTGGTGATACCTGGATCTGAGATCAATCTTGGAGAAACACTTGGCACCCTAAAGCTGGTCAAACAAATCATCAATCCTGGGTAAAGGATACCTATTCTTAACGGTAACCTTGTTCAACTGCCGATAGTCAATGCACATTCGAAGCGAACCATCCTTCTTCAGAACAAACAACATTGATGCACCCCATGGAGACTTACTCAGCCTAATAAAAACCTTATCTAACAGGTCCTTCAACTTATCCTTCAACTCTTTTGGCTCGGTTGGAGCCATTCTTTAGGGAAGAATAGATATAGGCTGCATGTCGAGAAGAAGATGTATATGAAATCAATCTCCTGCTCAGGAGGGACACCTGGAAAATCATCAGGAAAGACCTCTGGATACTCACGTACTACTAGTATGGACTGAATAGTTTGGGTTCCGGACTCGACATCCTTAACCCTAACTAGATGGTACATGCAACCCTTAGAAATCATCTTCCTGACCTTAAGGTAGAAAATAAATCGACCTACAAGCACAACTGAACTACCCTTCCATTCTATGACTGGCTCACCCGGAAATATGAACTCTACTACCTGCGTTCTACAATTAACTGAAGTATAGCATGCAAATATCCAATCTGACGAGAATAACATTGAAATAGGTCATGGCTAACTCTATCAAGTGTGCTGATGTGACCTTATGAAGGACTGAGACTGGGAAACCTCTATGCACCCGTCTAGCTATAACTAAGTCACCTACTGGAGTAGAAACTGAGAAGGGCTCTGATAAGACATCGGGACTGACTCCAAAGATACTGGCTACATATGGTGTCACAAAAGACAAGGTAGCCACGGATCTAGCAAAGCATACACATCAAAATGAAAAACTATCAACATACCGATGACTACATCTAGTGAAGCCTCCTTCTCCTGACGAGTGGTTAGGGCATAGAATCTATTCTGGTGCTGCCCATCAGCTGTGCTAGTAGATGCCCCCTGATGTGCTGTGAGTGGGGAGGGGCTGATGAACTAGAAGCTAGGCCTCGGCCCCCAACCTAGTCCTGTCTCGCAGTTGGACAATCTCTGAGAATATGTCCAGGCTGTCCACATCCAAAGCAAGTTCCTGACCCTGCCAAACACTAGTCTATGTGCCCTCGACCATATCTACGACAAGCTGGGATGCTGGAATTTGCAGGTCTGCTGCTCTGACCCCTCAATCCTGACGCTCGCCCTCTCTGATCATGTCTGGGCCTAGATGGCTCACTCAATGCCGAAGATGTTGGGTTTGAAGATCTCTGGTGAGTCTGCTGTCAGTGCCCACCACTGGACATCTGCTGAGAGAATCTGTGATCCTCAGTCCTGGCCCTCTTGGCCTCCCGCTCCATCGAATGTGCTGCCTCCATCTGCTGGGCATACAACACTATACGAGGGAAGTCCAGTTCCTGGTGCAGCATAGCTATCCTGCAGTCCTTGTCCAAGTAACCTGTTATACCATGCACAAATCTGCTCACCTGCGTCCTTTGGTCAGCCACTAACTCCGGGGCATACTTTGATAGGCGAGTGAACTCAAGGGCGTACTCCTGAACAGTCATCCTTCCTTGCTTTAAATTCACAAACTCAGCTGCTTTCAACTCCCTCATCTCTCGAGGGAAGAACCGATCTAAAAATGCAACCTGAAACTCCTCCCATGTGATCGGTCCTTCTCCTGCATCCATGTTGTCCTTCAATTGGCGGAAGCAAATATGCGCAACCCCCTTCAACTAGTAGGAGGCCAACTCTGCGCACTCAACACTACCCACCCCTATAACCTGGATGATCTTGACAATCTCATTAATGAAATCATGCGGTTCCTCATCTACCTTGGAGCCCAAAAACTCCGGAGGGTTCATTCTCAAGAAGTCTCAAACTCTGGCCGCCGCTACATTGCCGTTTGGAGGAACATATGCAACGACCCACTGATTGACCTGAGCAGTCAAGGCCTGCACGAGCATCTGAATAGCGGCCCGGAACTCAGCATGAGAGGCTGGCTCTGGTGCCTGAGGCTCTTGAACTGGTGGGGCTGGCCGATGCCCATAACTGTTTTCGTCCTCATGGCCTTCATCACCTCCATTCCTCCTTCTATTCATTTTTCGAGGTGCCCTGATTCTGCAATCTCCAATAGTATGAATTAGAAGGATAGAAAAAAGACTTCTCATCGCACAACATAGATCATGAAAGAAAGGAACATTTCCTAAACATCTAGTAGCCTCTTCATCATAAGTGTGGCGCGCTTTACATCCATGAAAAAGACTTTGTTAACACGGCATTCAAACACCCTAGGACACTTCAAACCTATTTCTCTAATACCAAGTTTGTCACGACCCTAACTGAGGCCCGAAAGGGACCCCGAGAGACCCCAAGTCGACCCATGGCATAAGCATACAACTAACTCATTCAATAAACTGAGGAAAACATGAATATAATCTCAGCGAAAGTCTAAAACAACATCAAATGTCAAAACATCCGAAGCTAGCACATACATAAGTCTGAAAGCCTCTAATCTAGATAAGTTGTTGGGACAAGACCCCAACTAACTCAACAATACTGAAACTAAAATACGTAAAAGAAACTGAAAGTCTAGTCCTTGAAAGATGAGGACTCACCAATCCTGAGCAGATAAGAACTCTGGAAAGCTGGCTAAGATCGGGGATGAAGCTGCAAGCCGGGTCCTGTATCATTAAACGATACTGCATAGAAAGTATGACGTCAGTACGTGAAATGTACTGAGTATGCAAGATAAGTAAAACTTCTTAAGTAAAGTAAATCATTTAAAACATTTCATAACATATCATAGGCTTTCAAATATGAGAGGAAAGGCTACATACATTCATTCTGAGGTCATAATCTTATCATGACATGACCATGCATAGCTTTATAACATCATGACTCAAAGCTCAAAAATATCATTTACATTAAAAGTTGAATAATGAGTCAAACCTTACTTTTAGAGTAATAATCATGAGTAATAAATATGCAACTCTGAATAGTATAGTCAGTGGGACACTCATCACTTAATCGACATACCACGATAGAGCTTACATGGTCCTAACTATCACACTCAAGTGGGTAGAGCCATCCATAACCTTGCCAGGGCGATGGACGAAACCATGATATCAATATCAAGCTCATGGGCTATTTGGGCCGGGGATAGCTCACAAGGGAGGTACCAATAATATAATCGTATCAACCTACGTTGGCGCGTAGTTCTAGGGCATAGGGTGATCGACCCTTAACCCGCTCGGTGCTAGACTCTTCTCCCAAAAACATGAAATGCTCTACATCATATATAACGAAGCTCAACATCATATATGGACAAAGCTCAACATCGTCTAATGATGAAGCTCAAGATGAAATCATGCATAACTCAACATCGTATGAAACGAAGCTCGACATTATCTATTGACAAAGATCATTAATGAAATCATGCATAGACTCGACATCATGTGAAAATGAAGATCAACATTGTCCTTTGACAAAGCTCAATAAGGACATACATCTCAATTATGAATTCATGCATATGAGAAGCTTTATTTTGAAACATGCTACAAACTCAAATATAAGTGGGAGCATCTACTCCAAATCATGAAGTAAGCTATATGTAGGAATACTTAACTCAACATACCACTAGCTAGAAATTATGAAATTTGGGAGACTCGCTCTAAACAATGTGGTAAGCTTATTTCGGGAAAATCATCATTTTAAATCAACATGTGGGCATTTCCCAAAGCTTTATCAAACTTACATCTACACAATCCATTTTGAAAATAATATCATAATCATGGGTATCTTTAGAAACATGTTTTTCATCATCAAATCTCATCACATCATACATTCAACATCATTCTCTTCTTTGATGAACTTCTCATTCATAGCATTCAATTTCATAATTTGGAAATCACAATTTTTGATTGAAAACGATTTATAATTTGCCCAAGCTTCACAATTAATCAATATAACTAGAATCTAACCATACCCATGTATAGAGATTGAAGAATTCATGCAATTGGGTAAAAACCCCATACTTGACCATAGGTGATTTTCATGATTGATAGAAATTAGGCATGGGTGTGGAAGGAGACACCCACTCATATCCTTACATACCCCGGAATAGTGGATTCTAATACTCTCTAATTTCCCAAGATAAGATTCCAATGGAAACCTTGAAATTTAGCCTTGAATCACCTCTTCAAACCTTCAAACATACATTCACGGGAAGAATGGCTAGGAGTAGGCTTTTCCCCTCTCAAAACCCCTCTAAACGAGCCTTAAACGACGTAGTATAGTGATTTAGGAAGAAGGAATGACGAAAATACCCTTACTGAATACACAGAAAAACTGCTCACTGGACCAAACAACAGATGACACAATGGGTTGTTGGAAGATACCACGACCTGTGGTACCTGTCCGTGCTATGCACTGTCCCAACCTTCTCTCAAATTCACACCACGGATAGTCAGGATGACTCTTCCTTAGATACCACGAGTCTTTCCTTCGATCATTGTCTCCTCTTCTAAATTTTCTGAACTCCTTCACAACGAGCCTCACCACGACTCGTTGTACCCTTCAACAGGTCGTGGTATCCGCCAATCAAGTCTACTATAAATGTTCACTTCCTTACCACGGCTCTAGAAAATGGACCGTTCTTGCTAGCAATGAGTTATTATGACACTCATTATTTACACTGCCACCGGGCCTGACCCTTTTCCACGACTGCTCACAACGGCTTGTGGTTACATACCACGAGTCATTGTACCTCTTGTTCTTCAACTTTTCCCCAACTTTCAGCAGTTTTGAAATTTTAAATTCCCGAGTCTACTCTTAAGAACTTCTTGGGTATTACATGACCATTTCTAATCCTTCTCTTTGACACCCATCCTCACTAAATGCTTGTAATAAAATAATGAAAAGTGGGAGCTTCAAGCCAATGAATCGGGGAGTGATAAGAAAATGAATGTGAGATGAGGCAAAAGCCTAAGTTTCGGAGTTTGCAAGAGAAATGGGAAAAATGATAACTTCAATGTGAGGTAGCACCAAAAATTTTGATGAAATGAATGAATCATTTGGGTTGAAAGACCTCAAATCATCAGAAAAGAAAAAGAATGGTAAAAAGGTGCTATCTCTTGCATACAAAAGGCTAATCATGGAATTCATGGGTGTTAAAAGGGTGGTTGGTGTTACACAAAGGATGAAAATAATGACTAAGGCGAAATAAGGTGGAGTAATTTCAATAAGATAGCGGGATGTTGCAAGTGTTTATAAAGGCATTAGGGAGGCATTAGTCACTAAAGCTAAACATTCATCCTACCATTAGTCCTAGCCTACATCATGACCCGCAAGTTCTAAGTGATTTTAAGTACAGTTGCTCTACATTAGTGGCGATTAACACGAAGGACAAGCCTATGGGTCGAGTTGGGTGTATGTAGATTTCTTTTGGGAGAGTGAGTGCAATCTTGTCTTTATGAAATCCCTCATGTGAATGCATTGAGTCATGAAAAAAAATATGGATTCTCTCTTTGGTGAGTGGCATCACCCTTTTTTAGGACACAATTCCATTAAAGGTAAATTTATACATAAGGCATGAGAAATGCAAGCTCTAAGGTAGGATTTGAATGTGCAATGATTATGAATTGAGCCGCTATGTGTATTTCATGGATGACCAATGCCCTTGTTCTACGAAATGAAAACTCTAATGAAACATGTTTTTGAATTGTCATAGCCTCTTGAAATATCTTTATTGTTCCGGTTTTTAGGGGAATTTACTTCTCTTTTTCAGTGGGATTGGTGAGCATTTTTGGGTTGTCATAGACCAGGTGGTTGTTGATGTTTAAACTTGTGTGGAGTGGCATGTTTTTCAAATGATGAGAATTGCATACTTTAGGACACGCAATGGTTCAAGTTTTGGGGTATGATGAGTTGGTATCACCAACCAATTAGGCTTTTAAGCATGAGATTTTGCTTAGTTTTGAGTTGTTTATGTAATTTTATGCTCTTTTTGCCTTTGTTGTGTGCAGATGTCTAATGTGAAGAAAAAAGCAAGAAATGGAGCAAAAAGAAGGAAGTGGGATGAAATTCGGCGTTCCACCGAAGATGACCGACAAAACATCGGTCAAAAGCCAATAAACACTACCTCTAGGAAACAAAGCCACCCACGAACGCAAGTTTCCACCGGTGACTCACCGGTCTAGTCACCGAATGACACCTAAACTTGCTAGATTGAAGAGCAAAGAATTGGAAGTGCATGGATGGAGATCGGCCAAACATCAAAGAAATCACTAAAATTACTGGGATTCACTGAAGGCGCAGATAATGCAACTGGCAATCTGCGAATTTCAACCGGAGAACCGTCGGTACTTCCACCGGTGCCAGAATGCTGCTCAGGAGAAAAATTTTCCATCACAGAAAAAGAGAGAAAAGATACCCCATTTTTTGATATATTCTAGAGAAAAGTACTATATACTCATCAGCTTTCATTTTCTAGCTTTTAGAACATTCTCTTGGAAGAGAAGAAAGGGAGAATTTGATTGGTGAAATTTGAAAAGAACTATTTCTTTTTTCTTCTTCTTTTTTTTCATAGCAAGGTATTGCCATTGTTGAAGACTTCTGGTTGAACTTGATTTTGCTACTCTTATTATTGAATTCATTGAGTTTATTGTTAAATGCGCTTTTGAATTTCGTAATATGAGTAGTTAAATCATTAACTAGAGTTATGTGATGATGAATGCTTAATTAGAGTGGGTATTGCTAGAGTCATCTCAATATTGTTTAACTAAGTGAAAATTTGTTAGATTCTCCATTGCTATTGATGCGGATCTACTTGTTCTTACTTGATCATTGCTTGCAAAAGAAGAATTAAGTATTAGGATAGAATCTAATTGTGGGTATGGATGAGAGATTGTGAAATTGGGCCAGGAATAGCCAAAATTACATTCTCACTCCTAATTAATAGCTAATAGCTAGAATCTATTGCAGCTATTAATCCAAATATGATCGGGTTGAGTTAATGGTGTCTAGAGGTTTGAAAGAATTGTAGAAATAGGTATTTATAAGGCTGAAAAGCATAAAAAAACAAATTTCCCGAGATTATTTACACTAATTGAACTTATGAGATGACCTATCATGACCCTATTTATTTAGCATATCATATACACCACACCTCTAGTCTTTCACATTCTTGTCAACAACCTTGGTAATTTTTCTATCATAGTCATTCAAATTAGAAGTTATATTCTATTAAAAATTTCAATCTCCCCCTCCAATCTGTTTATTTCTATGTTATTCCTAAGTGGTGCAAGCTAAATTCAGTTTCTCAACCGACACTCGTAATTATCATTCACTAGTCCCTGTGGGATTCGACCCCGACATCCGTCAGGATGTTTATTTTGATACAGTGACTGTTTATACTCTTTGCATGAAGAGTATAATTTGGACGTTATCACTATCATCAGGAAAATTGTGCATTTTAAGCAATCGGAGTTACTTAGACTTTACCCCCAAACATTATATCAAGCATACCATTTTATAAGAATTTTCTAAAAAGTAAGTACCCTCCCTAACATTATTCAACTATTTAAACCCCCAATATACCAACATTATAAGAACCATTTAACAAAAGGGAATCACAAAATGGGAAATGGGGATGGAAAATTTCATATGTAGCATGCTTCATTTTTGAACTCCCATTCTCAACAATGGAAAGATAAAAGCAAGGGTGTACATACCGATTGAGTAGTGAGAAAAATCACTCGAAGGGAATGTTGTTTCTTGACTAACAATGGTGACTCTTCCAATAATGAGACTAGTTGTTTCTAAGAGAGAGTTTGAGTAAGAAGTAGTGACATGAAGATAATGAGAATGAGGGTTTTATAGAGAGAGAAGAGTGAAGATGATTGGTAGGTGAGGAGTGGGTTTTAATGGTGGGAAGTTAGGAAAGTGGAAAATGTTTTGGGGAAATGAGGTATTTGGAAAGTGGAAAGTTTGTGGGGGAGGTGAAAATATGGAGACAAGGGATTTTGGGTATTTAAAAAGGTTTGATCGGATTTTTAAAGAGCCCTAAGTCAGGTGGGTCAATGGGTCGGTCAAGATTTTAAATGAAATTCGTCCCTCTACCTGCGCTTAACCTGCGGCCGCCGGTGGGTAACGGCGTTTCGCCAATTCAACCGTAGGTGGCCTCTCCATTTGCCCAGTTCACTATTTTGCATGATGCGTTTGACTAGCGGTTCAAAGGCTACTACATGCGTTCTGCCAGTGGGTCGCGGTTCTCACCCACACTCCCAGTTTCACTTGTTAAAGCCAACACCTAACCGGCGAGTCGCGGATTGTCACCAACATTTTGCCGGTAAAGTGCTGATTCTCTCGATTTTTACTCCCAGCTTTCTATTTCTCTCTCACATTGGTGTGACATTTTGCGCTTGAGCACCGACATTTCACAGGTCTAGCACCGTTAGTGCCTTGTTTTTCCTTCACCTAGTTATTCATCCAATCATCCTACAAAAATAAAATCAACAAAACATCAAAGCATCAAAACATAACAACACTTGGGTTGCCTCCCAAGAAGCGCCTTATTTAACATTCGTGGCATGATGGATACCTCCTTAATTATCAATTTTCTAGAGGGTCATCCTCCGAGTCATCCTCAACATTCTAAATTTCATCTTGCTCTCCCTCATTGTTGAAGACCCTTATCAACTTACACTCAATCGGGGGGCTTGGTGGTTTGACATACATTAAAGGTGACCTCATTACCACCTACTCTAAAATTCAATTCCCCTAGCTCCATGTCCACAAGTGCTCTTCCCGTGGCTAGTAGTGGGCACCAGAAGATGATGGGCACCTCAACATCCATTTCACAATCCTCTCTTTTGGGAGCACCTCAACATCCTCTCTTATCACGGTTTTGATCACGATTACCCCATCAGTCATTTCTATCAACCAAACCTTGTTTGTCGCGGTTTCTCCAACCTTGATTCTATTCCCATGGGGGCNGACTGCATGGTTGGGGTCTCAGAGTTGGAATCCTTGACTCGAACATGAATTGGCACTCTTCTTTATACCTCGGCAGTGAAGCTTCATCGTCATATTGCATAGGACCCTGAGTCCCCACAACATTAACATTCTTGGACTCGATTCCCATAACATGCTTTGTCATCAATTCAAGCTAGTCATCATCTTTTCTAGGGTCTCATCCCTTTCCTTATCTCTTCTCCGCATCTCAGCAGTCACAACACTTGGACTAACAACAGTTGAGGGTACTTCAGTATCCCTCATATGCCAAGCTCGATTTTTTTTGGTCATTTTATCCAAAAGAGCTCTGGCTATACCATAGGGCTGGTCCATAAGGGTCCTACGGCTATGTTATTGGCCACAAACTTGTTAATGGAATCAAGTATCGATAAAAACTTTGAAGGAGCACTCTATTTGGTAGCTCATGGTTTATACATAGGGCCATTTTCTGCTTGAACTGAAGTCATACTTCATGTAAGGGTTCCCTCGGGATTTTCCTGAAGTTGGTAATATCATCTCTCAGCTGAAACATCCTAGGTGGAGGAAAAAACCTATCTATGAAGGCTTCAGTCAATTCTTGCCATGAAGTGATGCATCCCGGAGAAAGCTCCTCTAACCACATTGTAGCTTCCCTGGTCAAGGAAAATGGAAAGAGCGTCAATCTAGTCAGCTCTTAACTTATATTTGTGATGTTGAACGGTTGGCATATCTCAAGGAAATTTCGAAGATTTCAATATGCATCTTTACTCGGCTGACCTCAAAGAGTCATTTCATTTGTAGCAGGTGTAACATTGTGCTGATCACGTGAAACATCGCCTTCCCTACCATGGCTGGTAGGCGAATGGCACCTGCTGCGTCTGGAATTATGGGATCATCATCCTCATGGTCTATGTGACCATCCACTGAACCTTTTTTAGAGTGTTGGCTAGTGTAAGTCATCCTAAGAGACACCCAAAAACAACTAAAATTGTAAAAACAAAACACAAGATGCTAAATTAATTCATATCAACAATCAACTAGGGGATATATAATCATATTCCTTGGCAACGGAGCCAAAATTGATGACGTTAAAATCCACTCTTCACAAGGAGGAAGTGTAAATGATCTTCGCATAATAAATACCCAACTAAGAGTCGAGGTCGAATCCACAGGGAATAGTGATTGGATGACACAAAAGTTGTCTATTGAATTGAATTAATATTGCATCATTGCATTAAAAATGGAAAAATAAATGTTTGGAGAAAGTGAGATCACAATTTGAATTAAATAAACTATCAATTAAAACAAGGCAACCAATTTGAATGAACAAATATGAGCAAGGGCCAGGGATATGCTACTAATGGGGCTTTGATCAGAATGGAATTAACTAGGAGATTGAATTATTAATCATAAACATAAATAACCATGGACGAGGTGGCACCCGATGTTTTTCAACCACTTGGGTGCATTTTGCCTCAGATTTTCTCAAACCCAAAGGTCCCAAACAATTCACCCACTATGACTTGTGTAAGATTTGAGCTATTTCTAGCCTAAAATCTCTAATGGGTGGATGACTATGGGTTTTGGCTATCTCTAGCCCAACCTCATACAATCAAGACCCAATTACTCACTATTGCTTTCTCACCCATATTCAATTTCCCTTTTTAAAGAAAAAATGGAATAAATAGACATAACCCACATTTGAAACTATGCATATTTTAATTATAAATTGGGAGAAAACAATAGATTTATATTAAATAAGTAATTATAAGATTAATCTAGTAACAACCTATCCAATNGTAACAACCTATCCAATTTAATCCTAATCATACACACACCCCTAGCAAAGTATTTAGCCACTCATAGATGAGAAATATAAAATTATATTAACAAATAAACTCATAGCATTCATTTTCAAGAGTTACTATCAAGCTCAAAATTGTCTTCAATGGTGATTTGTACCTTAAAGAAGAAGAAGAAAAACTATTCAATATTTCTCTCTCTAACTCTACAAATCTGGAATGGAATGTGCAGTACTTTTTAGGGAATGTAGAAATATGTTAAAAATGCTCCTCAAACCCCGTGTTGAATGATTTTTCCCTCCTGAAGATGTCCTCACTTGCGAGTCACCGGCATTCCGCCGGTACCCATTCGTGGGGCACCACTTTGTCGCAGCTAGGGCCAGTGACTTTGGGATCTGGCCGGCATTGGCACCGATGGTTCGTAGGTGCTGACCGTATTCTGTTAGTGCACCTTCCACTTTACACCAGTGTGCTCCTGCGTTTGGCAGACATTTTGCCAGTCCCATCCGGTGGAATGCAAAGTCCCTTCTTCAGACTTTATGCTTTTGTTCAATTTCTTGCTTTCTCTCTTTAAATTTAATGCTTGAAAAAATAAAAGAGAAAGAGCATAAAATCCTCCGAAATGAATTGAAAATCAAGCAAAAGCTTATGGTTAAAAGCCTAATGAGTTGGTAAATTACCAACTCATCAAGATTCAGGTAGAGAGGATTAGTAGCAGACACTTTGCTATGATCTCACATTCATTCGGCAGTTGGTGAGGCCTCCTACTTTTGGAGAGTCCAGTCGTTGAGTTATTTTATTTCATAGAGCTTGGGGTAGCTGTGGGAGCGTGTCCCGACACCTATTCTTTAGTTATAGAGGCTCCATAGATAGAGCTAGAGTTGAGTCAATGATGTTACTTTATAACATTGATTTTGGTTTCAGTTAATAAATCTTTAATTTATTTTATTGATCCCATATAGTTATTACTTCCGCTATACTTTATTGTATTTCCTGCCAGAGCAAGCCAGGTAAAGGGTTCGCCTGGATCACTAGGTGGTTTAAGTAACTTCCACGTCTAGGGTCTAGACTCGAGGCGAGACAATTCCCCTTGATAGATGGTGTGTCTTTCTAAAAATCAAGTCTTGAACCCTAAAAGTGAGTTGTTGATTCTTTCTAGAGATAGAAAGATGATTTTGATGTTAGAACCATGAAAATATTCATGGATTAATGTCGTAAGATCATGGAGAATACTTACCTAGCCTTAGAAGTATCGAAGAGAGCTCTTGGAACTAATAGGGTTGATCTGGAGGCAAACAAATAATAAAAAGATTGTTCAAGGAGACTTTTAAAAGCCCTAAAATCACCAGAGAACGTATTGTGGTTTTTTCGATGGAACGTGGACTTATCTGTCATTTTTTGGTGAAAATTGGTATTTTTGGATATCTTTCATGGTCCAAAGGATGAACCGTCCTTCTGTTCATGGGCCATAAGACGATTCGTCCTTCTATTTACGGCTCATCCTTCTGTCCTTCAAATCTGATAATGCTTCATTAAAATATCTATAACCTTTTACGTCGAACTCCGATTGATGCAAGGTCAGATGTATTGCAAAGAAGATTCAAACGGATTCATTTTAAATGGTTGAATCACCCAAAACTACTTCGCAAATTGGAAGTTATAGTCATTTAATTGATACTTGTAAGTACTTATATGAAAACTCTATTGGTAGGAAGACTCTCAACTCAACTTTATCGTAGATGTTCCTTATGACCTTAATTCATATCCAATTCACTTCACACACTTAAGAATTAATATTAACACATAGTTTCAATTAAATTCAATGGGTTTGGGTCTATCTACATATCAAGTACAGTTTCAAATGACGGACTAACTAACAGATCGTTAATTTGATTGACGGTCCGTCCTGTTAATCATCTTAAGTAACCAGATAGTTAACAAATTTGATCTCCTATTTGACGGACCAATAGATGGACCATTCTTTCAATGCACGGTTCATGCATTCACTCTGCATTTTCTATTTGGTGATTTCTTGGAACACTTTGCTTCCATATTTCTTAGTTTTGCTCACATATTTTCATTTTTGCAAAAAGGACTTCACTCACCATGATCACCCGTCCAAACACTTAACGGTCATGGACTAAGGTTGGAAGCTTCCTCTGAGAGTATGGGGCATTACAGTCACAGTGGTGGCGCGAGTCCTCAACTTTCCTGGTCCAATTTGAATTTGGTTTCTAACAACTATATGGTTCTTATATTCTATAAATACATTCTAAATATGATTCTAACATAAATTTTGACTTGTGGAGAGCTAGGAGTTTCCGTTAAGGCTAAAGAACATTGATTTCATCTTTTCTTCTATACTTTATTCATTTTTATGTTTTTCTCTTGGATAATTTGTCGTAATTTCTCCATATATGTGGAGTTAAAATTCTTATTCATGGATTTTGTAGCTGCATGAATGTGTAATGTATGAACACAAATTTTCTTGTTGAGATAATTATTGTCGTGCTATGACTCGTGTCGTTATTTACTTCTTGATCTTTATTATTTTATTATTTGATGTGATTGTTGAACATTATCTGTGACTAGTTAATTGGACTTCAAAGAGGGAATTGCAAGTGTAATAAAAAGAAGTAGAGCTTGTTTTTGAACCTTAACGAAAAAGGATTTGATTCGCTAATGAGGATAGAAATATACCATTTAGTCTTGCTAAGTTGATACAGATGAAATCTTATGTGAACTTCACTATTATCCAACTAACATAGAAATACAGGCATTAAAGATAGTTGAGTAGAAAGTTATCAAAAAGATACTTATCGTGCCCCGTTTTTCTCGCGAAAAGTGAAGTCTCAATATGTGACAACTCTTTTAGGATTAAAAAAATAAGAGTTGTCATCTAAAGATTTATGGTGCATTAGTGATTGCGCCACAGCACACGCGGTCGTACAAGTAATATAGTGGCTCTTTTAGGAGCCGGATGTCGAACCCACATGGACTAGACTAATTCAGCGAATATTCAAGTTCAAGTGTCAAGTTAACCTTCACAAGTGTTGATTTAAGAGATTTTGGAGAATTACAATTAAATCTAGGGGTGATCACAAAACAATCGGAAAACAATACAAGAAGCAACTAGAGTTAAGGCTTGATAATCATGCAATTGAAGTAGTTCTGATGATTCAATAATATTATTACTTCAATCTGAAGTTCTTAGTTACTTCGACTGGATGAGTCCTAGCGAGGGATGCTACATTTCACAATGGTTCAAGTATGAAAGCTTCAGTTGTTGTCTCATAGATTTAAAATTTAGTGTTCATGGTCTCTCGAGCCTCTAAACACAACAAACTAGTCTCACACCTACATCATTGACCGGGGATGTGACATCCTAACTCCTTAGCAATATAACTACATGGATGTGGTTTACAGGGTTTGTGCCCTTGATTATGGACTTTTGTACCTCTAATAATTTAACCTGACTTAGCTTCACAACTACATCTATGAGAGGTGATGTAACAATTCTAAGTCGGTGTCTAGCTATCATCCCGTTTTATTAACCAAGCAAGGAAAATTAGGTATAGTTTCTATCCTAACCGCGAATCCTATCATAAAGATAAGAACTTGCTCCCTACATTCTTGTGTTCTAGCCTAGGGTTACACTTCTGAGCTTTTAAGATTAACGAGTTTGTTTTCATGGTGATCAAGCATCAAAACAACAATAATTAAGAATGCAAAACAAAACAACAACTAAAAACTCAAACCAAAGATGAATGCATGCATTTATGATCATATCATGTAGCCTCAACCCTAGAGGAAGGATTTTAGCCACTCATGTTCGTACAATTACTCGAAAACATAATTAAAGTACTATACTTACAAGAGTAATTAAAAGAGAATGAAAATTAATGAACCCTAGGTAGAGTTCTTCACTTCTCCCTTCGCTTCTCTGCTTTCTCAAAATATTTTCGTGATGAAATGATTTTTTGGAGCTAAGTGTTTAATTTATACTAAGTGGAAAAATGCAACTTTTGGCCAGCCATGGACCAGCTTCATGCCACGCTACCCATCACGGTAGTTTGATGGTATGACACGGACTAGTCGCGCATGCCCACTGGATGGCTGGCATCGACAGTTCCTGTGCGAGGGCCTTATGCGTCGCCTGGCGTGGCACGCTCCTCGCGCTGCGCATGGAGTGAAACAGACTGTGGTATGCAGCAAGGCTTGGTGCCAACGCGCAGGCGCACTGCCTGGCAGCATCTCGCGCGTACTCGTTCCTGCGTGACAAGGTGTTGAGCGCGCCAATGGCCTAATGTGGCACGCTAGTGGCCTAGGCAGCCCCTCTCCTTTGCAACTTCATGCCATCTTCCTTGAAATTCTTTTCCAACTTCCTTCTTGTGCATTAACAATCATATTTAGTCCCTCTTAAGAATTTTACACCTACAATACAAAGACTAATCATGTCGGTTAGTTACACAATAATATTCAAAATCACATGAGAATGTAACTAATTTATTTGACAAACATGACTTAGATTAAGTTTAAAAAATAGATATTGGGCACGTAAATATGCCCAAGATCACTACCACACACTTAAATCCTTGTTCGTCCTCGAACAACTCTATTACATCTCATGCACATAAAGAACTCACTCATAGCTAATTTAAATAAGATGATTCAAGCCACGGCTACACCGATTGTTTTAGATAGCAAGTTTAAAATAGAGCATGCAACATTTCACCATTGAAACCACATATAACTAAGTTAAAACTTTCTAGCCTCAAGAATCAACTCTTAAACTCAGCAAATTCATGCAAATCAACCAATTAAGACATCCGACATGAATTTTATCCTTCATCAAACATGTACCCTCAGAACAAGAGAGTTGCCCATTTTTTTAACTCACAGTATTTCAAATTATAACATGTATATGTGTATGAATAAGAAATAAGCTAACTCTCACAAAGAATTCATATGCAACATGTATTGACCCATAAGCTTGCCTTTAGTGTTTTACTCCACTAATTTGGCAATGTTTGAAAGTAAAGTCAAGAAGGACTTTGTGGGTTGTAATATAGGCTAAGGGATGGGTAGGTACTATTCTGGCTAGTAATAGTGACTATCTTCCCTGAGAGCTTTTAATACACCACACTTTAATATCTATCCTCTTACTTCACCTTTATTCTTTTCAACACCCATTTCCCTCTTTGTTTCCCCGTTTCATTAGGCACACTTAAACTATCAGTAAGGAGTATTAAGCAATTGTTTCGCTCTTTTCTTCTTTTACTCCCTACTAATTCTTATTCATTTTTAAACAAGTGCACCTCTAATATTTTCTTCCACTCCCACAACTACTATTTTCTTATTCTTCCAACTTCAACTCCTTAACTCTCTTGCATTTTTCATTTAAGTTCTTAGGAGTTTTGGATCAAATTCAAGGCTATTGAAAAGAAAAGGATTAAGCTTATTTTGCTCTAGCAAAGAATAGGCTAAAGGTTCAATGGGACTAACTAAGATTATATATTAAAGGTAGGTAAAGAGATGATAAAAATTGGGCTCATTCAAAGAAGTGCCTAAATCATCTCCTACAATCGACATCCCTCATTTCGTTTTGTATACTCACCAGGCAAGTTCTAGACACTACACAATAGCACAGAATATTCAAAAAAACCTTACACTCACAGCACATGCTCAATTCAAGATAAATTCAGTAGACTCTTAACTCAACTAATCACAATAATTCGGAATTAAGATTTAAGAACATAGAGTCATATTCAAGAGCCTAGGTGTCTCAAACAGAGGTATACATTTGCTCAACATGCTTTAAAATTTACAACGCTTGTATCTCACAACCGTGTACAGTACATAACAAGAAAATCAAGCAACCAATCTGCTAAGGGTTCAAACACCAAAACCTATTGACTAATTTTACCTCAAGATGGTTATCATCCATCCATCATTGGGAAAAGTCCCTATCTAAGACTAACACCAATTATGTACAGACAAAGAAAATTTTTATTCATCGATTAAAAGTACCTCCCTTCGAAAAAGAATCGAAAAGAAAAAACAAGGGGTGGGTGAATTATGCTTAACTCAAACTTTTCATCAAAATAATATAATATCAAGCACCAAATTCACCCAAATTCACTAAGCACACAATTCAAGATTTTGAAATTTCCCTCACCACACACTTGAAGTATGCTATGTCCCCAAAGTATCAAATAAAATTAATACAAGGGTGAGAAATACTCCTTGGGGCCTCTAGGCCTAGCTAACAATATATTTTTCTTCATTTTTGAACATGTAGGTCATCGATCCCACACTCATCTTCTTGTTATGCTCCTTAGCTCTTACTTCCTCGGTTACTCAAACTTCCCCTGAATCTATGCTTAACAACCAAAACACACAACACAAGTGAAAAATAAAAAAATACAACACAACCCAAAAAGAAAGTGTACCTATGGTACTCTTGGGTTGCCAGCCACACAGCGCCTAATTTTATGTCGCGGCACGACGTGGACTATCCTTCTCAGGATATCCTCAAACAAGTGTTCCCTTTCGAGAACCATCTTCTCTTCTTCTTGTTTTTAGAGGGAATAACCTCCACTCTGTCCCTCTTTTCTTCCATCTTCTTCTCTAATTTTATCCCTCCATCAAACTCGGGCTGTAATGTCATCATGTCCTGCATTATTGGACCCATGGATCTAACACCCCACACTTAACATCTGACAACACATTGATCTTACAAAGATCTCTATAGTGTGTAGGTGGGTTGATCTCTTGGTAGACTCTGAAAAGCTCTTCTTCATCATTGACCCTCATTTTAAGGGTACCAGCTCTTACACTTATGATGGCTCCTCTAGTAGCCAAGAATGGCCGTCCCAAGATCAGGGGTACCTTATCATCAACTTTAAATTCAAGAATGATGAAATTAGCTGGTATAATGGACTTACCCACTTTGATGAAAAGGTCCTCAATTATTCCCTCTGGTGCCACTGTGGACCTGTCTGGCAACTGCAGTATTACGCGTGTGGGCCTCGGCTCACCCAACCCCAAGGTGTTAAATAGAGATAGGGGTATTAGATTTACTACTTCCCCTAAGTCACAAAGAGCCTTTATAACTTCAGCTTCACCAATTTGTATGGGGAGGGTGAAACTCCCTGGGTCCTTGAGCTTTTTCAGCATGTTGCCCATTACCCTGTAGCTGCACTCCTCAATAAGTGCCACTGTGATGGTCTGGGCTGGGCTATCTGAAATAAGTGGTCATTTTTCTCTCTCTTATTGGCTTAGCCTTTCGAGTTGAAGGTACGTTGTTAGGCTCATTCTGCTCTCATTCCTAGTCAATATCAAATTCTTTTCGACATCCACCAACCTAACTTTGTTGTCTACCACATCTTTCAAGTACTTAGCGTACTTTGGCATTCCTTGCAAAACATCAAGTAAGAGAAAATTGATGTGAAGTTCTTTGAAAATATCAAAGAACTTTTTAAAGCGTTCTTCCTCCTTGCTTTTCTTGAGCCTTTGCGGGAATGGTGGTAGTGGTCTTTGTGATGGATGTGATGATGATTGTGCATTGTGTTTTGCAGAACTCTGGTTATATCCCTTATCAGTGGATGGACCCTGTCTAACCAACTCCGACTGCACCTCATTTCTCTTTTCCTTCAGTGGTGCATCAGCTAATTGCTTGCCACTCCTCAAATTGATGGCATTGACCTATTGGGGGTTTGTATCTGTGTCACTGGGTAACCCTCCTTGAGGTCTGCTTTGCTGAGAAGATACTAAATAACAACCCATCTGCTTCTCTAGATTTCAGGTGCCATCTATTGATTTTTCAAATCTAAAGCCATCTGTGCTTGATTCTCTGTTAATTGAGTCTGAATAGCCATAATTTTTTGCAACATCTCCTCAATGTTGTTGCTGCTTGACTGGCCACTATTCTACCTGTTTTGTTGCTGATACTGCTACTGCTGAGACTGTTGGTAACTCTGACTCTAATTGCCACCCTAAGAAAAATATGGATGACTCTACCAATTTTTATTGTATGTGTTCCCATAAGTCTGAATATTTCTCTGAACATGCCCCACAAAATTGATAGATTCTGGATTGGCCCTGCAATATTTTGCATTGTGCCCATTATAACCACAAATTTCGCACCATCTAGGAGTTTGTTGAATTGCATTCACCTATCCCTGCAGTTGGTTCATACTCAGTTTGCTGAACTGAGTTATCATCTGGTGTTGCAACGATGCTAACTGTGCTGCAAAGGCATTGACGCTGCCCACTTCTATCATCCCTGCTGCTCTCTTTCCTGCCCCTCTTGATGATTCACTATGCCACTCTAGGTTTTCTTGAGAAATTCTATTTAAGAGAGTGTACAATTCATCATATGTCTTCTCCAGTGCTTTCCCACCCAATGCAGAGTCTAACAATATCTTCGTATGTAGGTTTAGACTCTCCACAAAGGTATGGGCTAACACCTCATTGGATTGCTGGTGATTAGGGCAGTCTCTCAGCAATGACTTGAATCTTTCCCAATCCAAATATAGGTTCTCCACCGGCCTCTGCTTGAAACTTAATATCTCACTTTTGAGCTTGGCAGTCTTGCCTGAAGGGAAGAATCTGATGAGGAACTTCCTTGCTAGGTCATCGCAAGAAGTAATGGAATTCGGTAGCTCATCGTTCAACCACCTCTTTTCCTCTCCCAACAATGAAATGGGAAGAGAGTGAGTCAGACATAGTCAGTAGACACTCCGGTGGAGACAAAAGTGTGATTGATCTCCAAGAAATTTTGTAAGTGCTGTTGCGAGTCCTCATGAGTCATCCTAATGAACTGGCCACTAGAATGTAACAGCTGCACCATGCTCTATTTCATCTCAAAGTTTCCTCCGAGCTCCAGTTTGCGGATACTAGAGGTCACATTCGTCGCTAGTGGGATTTTTACTTCACGAACTGGTCGGGCTGCCATTGGTTTAGGCAACAACTCTTCTCGCTCTGTTGGTGGATGTTGTTGTAAATGCTCTTGAAACCTTTTCAACTTTCTCTCTAGAGCTTCTCTACTAAGCAAATGTAGTTGGCGTTCAGGTTCCAACAAAGGTTCCACCAGCTCTATATTCTTTGCCAGTTCTGCAAGGACAACCTGTTACCTGCAATATAGAAGACAAAGACCAAGTTTTTCAGCAGTTAAGGAAAATAAAAATCACACGAAAACTAAAAATTCACTAAACGTTGCCACTCCCCAGCAATGGCGCCAAAAACTTAATTGTGCCCCAGTGCACACGATCGTACAAGTAATACGTGGCCCTTTTAAGAGCCAGATGTCGAACCCACAGGGACTAGACTGATTAAACAAATATTAGAGTTCAAGTGTCAAGTTAACCTTCACAGGTGTTGATTTAAGAGATTTTGGAGAATTGTCATTAAATCTATGGGTGATCACAAAACAATCGGGAAACAATACAAGAAGCAACTAGAGTTAAGGCCTGATAATCATACAATGCTAAAATTCACAATGGTTCAAGTATGAAAGCTTCAGTTGTTGTTTCACAGAGTTAAAATGCAATGTTCATGGTCTGTTGAGCCTCTAAACACAACAAACTAGTCTCACACCTACATCGTTTAGCGAGGATGTGACGTCCTAATTCATGAGAAATTTAACTACATAGATGTGGTTTACGGGGTTTGTGCCCTTGATTATGGACTTTCGTACCTCCAATCATTTAACCTGAATTAGCTTCACAAGTACTTCTACAAGTGGTGATGTAACAATTCTAAGTCGGTGTCTAGCTATCATCCCGTTTTATTAACCAAGCAAGGAAAATTAGGTGTAGTTTCTATCCTAACCGCGAATCCTATCATAAATATAAGAATTTGCTCCCTGCATTCTTGTGTTCTAGACTAGGGTTACTCATTCGAGCTTTTACCTAAGCTTAACGAGTTTGTTTTCATGGTGATCAAGCATCAAAACAACAATAATTAAGAATGCAAGACAAAACAACAAAATAAAAACTCAAAACAAAGATGAATTCATGCATTTACAATCATATCATGTAGCCTCAATCCTAGAGGAAGGCTTTTAGCCACTCATTTTCGTAAAATTACTCAAAAAAATAATTAAAGTACTGTACTTAAAAGAGTAATCAAAAGAGAATCAAAATTAATGAACCCTAGGTAGAGTTCTTCACTCCTCCCTTCGCTCCTCTCTACTTTCCCAAAATATTTCCGCGATAAAATGATTTTTTGGAGCTAAGTGTTTAATTTATACTAAGTGGAAAAATGCAACTGTTGGCGGGCCATGGACCAGCTCCGTGCCACACTGCCCATCACGATCTTTTGATGGCATGACACGGACTGGTCACGCATGCCCACTGGATGGCTGGCATCGGCAGTTCCTGTGTGAGGGCCTTACGTGCCGCCTGGCGTGGCATGCTCCTTCTCGCGTGCGGTGCATGGCGTGACACAGACTGTGGCGCGCATCAAGGTGATAACATCCAAAATATATCCTTAATGCAAAGAATATACACGACCAAAATATCAAAACAAGTAATCCGACGAGTGTCGGGGTCGAATCCCACTAGGACTAGGGAATGATAGTTTCAAGTGTCGATTGAGAAATTGATGTTAGTTTGCACCACATAGATTTAATATAAAAACAAATAAAATTGGGGGATTAGAAATATTCAGAGAATTGTATTGGTTGATTTATAGAAATAAAATAGCAAGATTAGCTTAGTTGCCAACAAGGATGTGAAAGACTAGAGGTGCCGTGTAGATGAAATACTAACTAGATCGGGACATGCCAGGTCATCTTATGAGTTCAACAAGTGTAAATAATCTCGGGAAGTGGGTAATTACAACTTTTTAGCTTTATAATTACCTCTCACTAGAGTTTTGTCAAGCCTCTACTCACAATTTAGCTCAACCCGATTTGATTTGGATTAACAACTGCACTAATTTCTAGCTATTAGCTGCTAATAAGGAATGAGAATGCAATTTCAGCTATTTCTAGTCCAATTTCACACTCTCTTCTCCATACCCACTACTATATTCTCTTTCAGTACTTAATTATTCTTTTACAAGCAACAATCAAGCAAGAATAGATAGACCAATATCAAAATCAATGGATCTTCCTTTATAGATTAAAGAGAATCTAATAGGTTTGCACTTGCATGAAAAATATGAAGATGACTCTAGCAATACCCAATTCAATTGAGTATTCATCATCACACACCTCTAGTTAATGATTTTAGCTACTCATAGCTAAGAAATTCAAAAACACATTCATTAATAGCCTCATTGAATTTAATATCAAGAGTAGATAAATCAAGTTCACAAAATAATCTCCAACAATAGCTGAAACTTACTAGTACAAAGAGGAAATAGAACAGAGTATTTCCTACAATTTTCAATCAGAATCTCCCTATCTCAGCTAAGAGAATGTTCTTCAGCTAAAAGGGGAAACAATGATGTGATGTAAGCTTTGTTCTCTCTTAAAATCTCTATTTCTATCTCTCCTTCTGCCTCCTCCAGTACAAAGTAATTTATCTTCTATTTATATCCTGAAAAGTAGAGCACTTTTTATCTCTTTTCCAGTGTTGGATGATTTACCCACATGAGCACCATTCTGGAATCGGCGGAAGCACCGGCAATTCGCTGGTTACCATCCGTGAACTGCCGGGTATCCTTTCTACATTTTTGCTAAATTCTAGTGAACACCGGCGGTTCACCCGGCATTTCACCGATGTCAATCCGTGAATCGCCGGGTCTTCAAGCCATTTTCCAGAACTTTGGGTATCTTTCAGTGACTGGACCAGCGACAACCTACAAATGCTCACCATTCTCACCGAAAAGAGAAGAAAACACCCCAAAAGACCAAAACAATGAAGATGTTTTAAACAGGCAACAACTTTCTACCAAGAAAACCTTATGAAAGGAATCTTTTAGCAAAACAAGGGCATTGCTTTACCAAGAACACACATAGAATCTTAAGTTATTATCACTACAAATTCAAAGTTTGCCTTAGAGTTTACACTCCTTGTTCCCTATTTTCACATTAACTCTGAATGCTCTTGCATCCCCAAAAAGGAATGATGCCACTCACCAAAATAAGGATCCCTATTATTTTGGTCATGTGATCATCTGAATGCACACAAGAGATTATTTGGAAGAGACACTCACACTCACTCTCCCAAAATAAATCTTCATGCATACACTTGACCCATAGGCTTGCCCTTCATGTAATTCACCACTAATATAGAGTAGCTGCACCTAGAATCATTTAGGACTTGCGGGTTATGATGTAGGCTCGGGGTAAGGGTAGGATGAACATTTGGCTATAGTGACTAGATCATCTCTAATGCTTTTTGTGACATACCTTACATCAAAAGGGAAAGGTACAAAGAACTCCCTGAGTGGGTCACTCCTCCTCATCGTCATCATCTTCCTTACCACCACCGCTATTGGACTTATCCTAGCCCAGCAAAATCATCTCCCAGCCCTTCAAAAAGATCATTAATCAGCCCCCAAATCGAGGAAGGAGTAGCCATTGCAGCATCCAATGTGCTCATGTCCAGTAATTCTACTGAAGTCCAACTCTTCCACTCATGTACCTCTATTCAGAGGGAAGTGACTGCCCCTTCCACTGCATCTACCCTCTTGCATAGAGTGGCGACATTCTCGTACAATGACTTGAGCTCCTTCTTGATTGTTTTGGTAATGAGTGCTGGGAGGCTCTTAGACAAACATTGAAGTTGGATTTCGTGCTAGTTTTCTATCTTCACAAGTCTATGGAGATCATTTGGCTAAGAGGATTGTGGAGGGGGAGAAGCTCCCTACTGAGTCATGTCACTTGATGCTTGGCCCGACATTTTCGATTGGGGAATATTTGACTCTAGGGCATGTGGTGGTTGGTTTGACTCATGGGAGAGGAATCCTTTTTGCACTCCAAAGGCATGCAGTCTCTTCCTTTTCATTGCTAGTGCCTCGGCATCTCTCTTCTGCTCAATGTCTATCACACCCGAAGCAGCGGAAGGGGTTTCATCAGGGAATAGAGAAGCCTAGCTGCTGTGCAGAGCTGGGAAATCAAGACGGCATAGGGTATTGAGGTACTGGACTACCGGGCCTTCTTCTTCATTTTCTGCACAAAATCCCTGAAGTTAATGGGGACTCCAATCATTATGCAAGCAATGAGGATGGCGGTTTCAAGGTTGACCCTCTTTTCATTCTTAAAGGGGATGATCCGAGCGCAAACAAAATCTAATCACAGCTGGGCCTCGAACTTCAGGTCATGGCGAGAGATTTTTCCACCCATTGAGGCATACAGAGGATTTCTAGCAGTTATAATATGGTCTAACCAAGCGAATTGATCCTTCATATCAGCCACCAGTGCCATGTACTCCGTAGCTGAGTCAACTTCGTCCTACCAGAACAGATAATTTATGGCAGCCAGGGTTATATCAACTTCCACTCCCCGGATCATTACTGATGGCAAGCATGGGAAATCATCCACTTTGCCCCTGTGCTGCATACTCTCTTATTGGGCTTGATATGAGGTATAGAATTTTGTGACCTAGCTGGGGTAGTAGGATGGAAGAGGGTTGGCAAATACATGTCACTGCCTGTCGGTGAACTGCGTGGTGATGTTGGGAAAATCACCTTTCAACCCTGCCAAGTCAAACCACTTCTCCAAGGTGATTGATCGGCCTTTACAAATAACATAGTGCTCTTTCATATTGGGAACACATAAAATTATTTCCTCCTTGGTGTTCACTTGTGGTGGGGAAGCCTTTGCCTTGCCCTTGCCTTTGCTAGCAGATGAGGCAGGGACTTTTCCCTTTCTATTGTTTCTTGAAGAAGACATGGTTTTGTTTTCTGCAATAAGGATGTTAGTGATAGCTATTTGAAGAGAAAAGGGAAATAAAATAAAACTAGTCTAAGGGAGAATTGAAAAACAAGGGAAAACCAAACAATCATTTAAAGAACCAGTAGTACTGGCGGAGGACCGGCGATTCGCAGAAGGAATTTCACGGACAGCCGATTGCCCGCCAATGCCTTATATAAAACTGGGAAAGTTAGGGGGTTTCATTGGTTTAAGCGGAGAATCGCTGGTCCAGGTTCATGAACCATTGATGTAGCACGGAATCCACTAAGTGGACCGAGCCAATTTTCAGAGTGATCCGGCATTCCATCAGTGGTTCGCCAAATCTGACTGGTGAAACGCCGGACCCCATCGTCCACAAATTTTAACTTACTATTCAGAAACACCCATTACACACACTCACACCCAACATAAGAAAATCAGCACTACTCCATTCAAACACATATTCATGACGTTTAGCCCTTAAGAATGGTGTCACCCGGTCTATCATTGGGCAAAACATCGTGCTTTATGCAAATGGGTTACTCAGACTTCACCCTTTTCAGAATTTCACACACAAAATAACATCCCCATTCCATTCAACAAGCATATCAAATTCAAAAGTTCAACAAAAGAAAAAAAATATTACTCCTAAAGAGTCAAGCACCAATGATAAAATAAAGACAAAGGCAAGAAAATTGTTACCAAATTGGAAGATTGCTTGCACACACTTGAACTTCAAAAAGAGCTTAACTAAATCTTGAAATGGAACCTTGAGATAGATGTAGTGTAGAGAGTGTGAGTGAAGTGAGTGTATTAGTGAAACATAGAGGGGTTTTTATAGGTGAAGAAGGGAAGTGTGATAGGTTGAGGGGAAGGTGGAGAGTTCAATGTGGGTGTGTTGGTTGGAAGTGGGAAGGTGGAATGGTGGGAAAGTGGAGAGGTAAAATGGATGAATATGGGGAATTGGTAATGTGGAGTAATGGAGAGACAAAAATGAAACGAAAAAGTGTTGGAAAGAGGGGAACTATGGGAATATTTGCAGCATAGGGTGGCTGGTCAGGTATTTGGAATTTTGTGGGCCAACTTTTTAAATTCCATATTGTAATAACTTCACACCTAGACCGACGTGTCATCGGCGGTTCGCCAAATCACATCGACGATTCACCGCTGTAATATATATTGCCATGTATTTTGCCCAGTTATCCATTTCTTACTGGCGATCCACCGGCGGTTCGCGGATTGAATCAGCGCATCGGTTACCCACCGCTTTTAAGCTCGAGCTTTAGGTTTTTTGTTCTCCATTGGCCATCCACCGATATTTCATGAATTTAATTCGGTTGTTCGCCAATGGGTCCCGGTTCTTCAATCCAAACCTCAGCCTTTTTCTTTATGCTCGCCTTCATCAGCAGTTCACGTTTCTGGACTGGCGGCTCGCCGGTCCCTTACATTTCCTTCCTTCATGGTTTGTTTCTCCCTTTGTTCCTGATTTCACAGCTCCTACATAAAAAGAAACAACCAAAACATCAAATAATTCACTAAACATTTGGGTTGCCTCCCAAGAAGCGCCTTAGTTAACGTCATGGCACGATGCAGACCCATTTTTTTAACAACTCTTTTCCGACGAGTCATCATCTGACTCCGTCTCCTTTAGCTCCAATTCCTTGTCCTCATTGTTAGTTTGAAATACTCCAACCACCTTGCATTTCGGGGGCGTTTCAGCTGATGGACACACTTTAAAGGTGACCTCCTTACATCCAACTCAAAATTTTAGCTCTCCAAGCTCCACATCCACCACGAATCTCCCCGTAGCCAACAATGGTCTACCCAAACTAATGGGAACCTCTGCATCCATCTCACAATCCAAAATAACAAAATCAACCGGTAGAATAAACTTGTCCACTCTTACTAGCACATCTTCTAGCACCCCCACCGGTCTTTTTATTGACCTATCTTCCATTAGCAGCCTCAATAACGTCAGTTTCGTGCTTCCAAGTCCCAATTTTTTAAAAATGAGCAGGGAATCAAATTTATGTTGGCGCGAGATCACATAGGGCCTTTTTAAACACATATATCCCAATTGTGCATGGGGTTGTAAAAGCTCCGGAGTCCTCCCTTTTGGGGGAAAGATTACTCATCATCAACGCAGTACAATGGTGCGTTTTCTCTTCATTGCCTGCATCAACTACCTTTTTCTTCTTCAGCAAATCTTTCATAATCTTTGCATAATCGGGAATTTGAAGTAATGCATCCACTAACGGTATATTTATGGACAACTTGCTAAACATGTCAACACACCTTCTAAACTGGTCATCCTTTTTCTTTGTCAGCCATTATGGATAAGGAGGTGAGATTCTTGATTCAACCCTATCATTATTCAGGGAAGTCATGCCCCTCTCATCATCATCAACATGGGGGAGGATTTCATCATCCTTTCCCTCTTTTCCTCACCAATCGTTTCTTCATTCTTCAGAGTCATTGGTGTTTTATTGACTTCATCTTCTTTAACTGATTTTAGGCTATCAACCTCACTAGACTTCAACATGACATCTCCAATCACATTGCCACTCCTAGTGACAATGGCCATGCATTGACCATCTTTCTGGAGATTAGGCTTTGTGTCACTAGGTAGTGTTCCCTTCATCCGGGGGTTCATTTGAGCTAACAGATGATTCATTTGATCCTCCAAATGCTTGATGGAGGCGGAATATGAACTCACTGTTTGGGCGAGGATAGACACCTCCCCTCTTAATTCTTTCACCCCACTCTCGGTCGACTCTACCTTCTTCAGAACTCTAGATAGCATTTCTTCAATTTTTGAATTTCCTGCATCACTCACGCTCGATTGATTTTAGGGATTCCCAACCTTAGGAGGGGAAACATATGGGTTCAAACTCCGGTGATAACGATCACTCTCTTGGTTTGACTCTCTATTACCCCACCTTTCATTCCTTTCAGTCTATCCTTATGGCTCACGATTTATCCAACCTTGGTTGTCATCCCTTGGCTCCATGGGCCTTGGTTTCCTCCTTGGAAGCCAGGTCGAGGACCTCCCATTTGGTTGCCCATATATTGGCATTCCTCTTCATATCTTGGCGGTGACGACTCTCCTTCATATTGTAAGGGACCTTGCATTCCCATGGCATTTACCACCTCTAGCCCTGCTCCTATCACGTGCTTGGTCATCAATTCTAGTTGTGTCATCATCTTGGAAAGATTTTCGTCCCGCTCTTCATCCTGTTTCCGCGACTCCGCTGCCAATGCACTTGAACTGATCTCGTGAGTGGACACACTTATCTCTCTCGTGTGCCAAGCCCTGTTGGTCTTTGTCATTCAGCCTAGGAGGGCTTTGGCCAACCCATTGGTTTGATCCATAATAGACCCACCAACTAGGTTGTTGGCCACGGACTTGTTGATTGAATCAAGGGCCCTATAGAAGCTTTGGAGCAGCAGCACTCCATCCGGCAATCCATGATTTGGGAAAAGAGCAACCTTCTTTTTAAACCTTAACCATGTCTCATTTAAAGGCTCTCCCAATTCTTGCCTGAAATTTATAATATCATCCCTCAGCTGAAGAATCTTTGATGGAGGGAAAAAGCGGTCCAGAAGGCCTCAGTTGTCTCTTTCCATGAAGTAATACATCCCGTAGGGAGTTCCTCTATCCACATTGTTGCCTCCCCCGTCAATGAAAAAAGAAAGAGTCTCAACCTGATTGACTCTTGACTGATATTTGTTATATTGAAGGGCTGGCATATTTCCAAGAACTTTCTAAAATGACGATTCGCATCCTCACTTGGTTTTCTGCCGAAGAGCCCCTTCATTTGCAACAAGTGAAGCATGGTGCTTGTGATGTGAAACACTGCATTCCCTACCGTCGGTAGTAGGCGAATAGCTCCTGCAACTTCCAGCATCGCCGGATTATCTTCCTCGAGTTCCATGTCACCCTCCACTAAGCTATCCCCTTCTTGGGAGTGATGACTCATGTGGTTATGAGATCATAACAACATATCAAACTCATGTTAAGTAGCTACAATGCAAAACTATTTCAACTTAACAATATACACAAGATCGTCAAGCACTAGTCCCCAGCAACGGCGCCATTTTTGATAACATCCAAAATATATCCTTAACAAAAAGAATATACACGGCCAAAGTATCAAAACAAGTAACCTGACGAGTGTCGGGGTCGAATCCCACGAGGACTAGGGAGTGATAGTTTCAGGTGTCAATTGAGAAATTGACGTTATCTTGCACCACGTAGATTTAATATAAAAATAAATAGAATTCGGGGAGTAAATATTCAGATAATTGTATTGGTTGATTTAGAGAAATAAAATAGAAAGATCAGCTAAGTTATCAACAAGGATGTGAAAGACTAGACGTGCCGTGTAGATGAAATACTAACTAGATCGGGACATGTCAGGTTATCTTATGAGTTCAACAAGTGTAAAAAATCTCGGGAAGTTGGTAATTATATCTTTTCAGCCTTCTAATTACCTCTCACAAGAGTTTTGTGAAACCTCTAGTCAAAATTTAGCTCAACCCGATTTGATTTGGATTAGCAACTGCACTAATTTCTAGCTATTAGTTTCTAATAAGGAATGAGAATTTCAGCTATTTCTAGTCCAATTTCACAGTCTCTTCTCCATACCCACTACTAAATTCTCTTCCAATACTTAATTATTCTTTTACAAGCAACAATCAAGCAAGAATAGATAGACCCATATCAAAATCAATGGATCTTCCTTTATAAATTGAAGAGAATCTAATAGATTTACACTTGCATGAACAATATGAAGATGACTCTAGCAATACCCAATCCAATTAAGTATTCATAATCACACACCTCTAGTTAATGATTTTAGCTACTCATAGTTAAGACTCATAGTTAAGAAATTCAAAACACATTTCATCAATAGCCCTATTGAATTTAATATCAAGAGTAGATAAATGAACTTCACAAAATAATCTCCAACAATAGTCGAAACTTACTAGTACAAAGAGGAAATAGAACAGTAGTACTTCCTACAATTTTCATTCGAATCTCCCTATCTCAACTAATAGAATATTCTTCAAACAAAAGGGGAAACAATGATGATGTAAGATTTGTTCTCTCTTAAAATCTCTATTTCTATCTCTTTCTACCTCCTCCAAGACAAAGTACTTTATCTTCTATTTATATCCCGAATAGTAGGGAACATCTTATCTCTTTTCCAAAGGTTGGACCCATTATACCCCACATAATCTATTCGAACCTACGAAGCACCGACGATTCACCTACAATCCTTGAACCATTGGGTATCTTTTCTATATTTTTACTAAATTGAAGGAACACCTAAGTGGTTCACCCGACATTTGCCAATGCCAACCATGAACCGCTCCTGGGTTTTCAAGACATTTTTAGAACTTTGGGTATCTTTGAGTAATCGGACTGGCGACCTCACCACTGCAAGTTGAGAACCGCCTATGGAATTATTCCTCTCGAGGCAAGGATGTACCGCCTTGTCCTGGGCCTCACGGGCCATCTGCGAATCTGGGCGATTAACTCTCACTCCCATCTTTTTGTTCCATTTTTGCTCTTTTCTTCACATTTAGTCATCTCAGACACAAATAAAAGAAAAATGGCATAAAAATCCAAATAATCACCAAGAACAACACAAAACTCAAGTTTTTAGAGCTTCCAATGAGTTGGTAAATTACCAACTCATCACAAGGCTCCTGACGTGGCACGGCAAGCCAACGCCAAGCAGTGAGCACGCTTGCGCATCTTGTGTGCACTCCCCGCCGCATGACACGGCACTGGGCACCGCCAATGCCTAGCATGTGTCACGACCTCGAACGTAGGACCCGGGACGTGGGACACTGACAAAACCCCGAGAAGCCCTGAGCTCCACCCATGGCATAAGCATACATCTAACTTCACTCTCTTTAATAGAATAACTGAATGTAAGGCATAGCGGAAACGTAAACATATCATAACATAACATAACATAGGGAGTCACAGCATACCAAGTAAGCCGAGTACTACATAATCAAAACAGTTTCTGTACTACATATGACGGGTTGACGGGACAACACCCTCAACTAACCCGGCCAAGTACCGAAATATAAATAACATAAATGTCTATCAAAACTACTCTCTTAAACACGCAGGGACTCACCAATAAGGTGAAGATGAACTCTTAGATGATCTATAGATGAGGATGAGCGTGAGAGTCGGGTCCTCGTATCATGAAATGATACGGTCATAGAAATTATGCAAGAAGTACGTGAAATGTACCGAGTATGCAAGAAAGTGAAACGGAGATTTAAAATACATGAGAACTCATAAAACATCATAAGAGTGGGACATCATTCTTATATCATAAACATCATAACATAACATAAGGCTCAAGATTTTCAAATCATTCATAAACCATTCATTTTCATAATCATAAGAGAAACTTCACGCTTCATCACTCTGTGCCCATGTCACACATAACAATGCATAAAGATATGCGGAATAATGTGGGGAGGACCGCCATAACCGATATCATCATGGTAGAGCCTTTTCATGATATCCCACCTCTCACTCAAGTGGGTAGAGTCACCCCTGGCTTGCCGCGAGGGACGTGCATTATGTGATATCAATAAAAGAGGGATCATTATCATTGTAATGTATCATTATAAACCCACGGTGAACGTGGTTATGAGACACCGACATAGTCTTTTGAATGCTTCCGGGCTGCTGCTAGACACTACACCCAAAAAGATGCATATATGCTCATATGTAAATCAATAACATCATGTATTTGTGACTCATGGCTAAAATAAATATTCCATCATTCATTGATCCCCATTAAACATGGTTAGCCAAGAATCAAAGGCCCTTGGTCATCAAAAGTAAATCGATAAATCATGAGATCCATTTTATAAATCATAAATTATTCATCATCATGTTGGCATTGACCAATACTTTACCATGCTTTACAATGCTCAATTCATTCGAAAACATGCTTATAACATGGGTAACTTGAAAACATGCTTTTCATCATCAATAGTTCATAAATCATAAGGCCCATGCATACTTGAAATCATGCTTATAACTTATAAATCATCAAATCATGTCGGGTTTTAAAAAAAATCCATATTTTAAATCATAGATCATGCTGGGTTTGTAAATATCAACAATTGAAGTGTAGATCATAAATCAACTCATTATAGATCATGCATAATTAGGCTTAATTTGATAGAAATTGAAATCAATAATTTTATAAGTAAATAAATTGTATAATCTGATCAAAATCCATAAGATATGATGTAAATCATGAATCATAAAAGCCCATTAGTAAATCCTTAGATTTTCACAAAATTAAATTCAAAAACCCATGAGATTTTTGTAGAATTTTATGAATTAATAGAGAATGGGCATGGGTGTGAATGGGAACACCCATTCGTAACCCTACATACCTAGGTAAGATCATATTCTAAAGTTCTTAAATGCCCAGGGATGAATTGATAGGGAAAAATCTTGAGGAATAGCTTGATCTCTCAAAATTTCTCTTAATATGCCTGCATGAGAATGATCTAAGCAATAGGGACTTAACCTATCTTAAAATGCCCAGAAAAATACATGAAATGACGTAGTTCAGAGCCTTATAGCACGTAAAGGTCAAAAATACCCTTAATGAAAAGTCCCTGAAAAAATGCCCGGGACGAACCAACTACTGATCCCACGAGTCGTTGTGTGAAACCACGACTCGTGGTATCCAGTCGTTGGATCCACTGCCTCATCAGTACATTCAGATCCTTCCCACGACTCGACAGGACGAGTTGTAAGTCAAAACAATAGGTCGTTGGGTTGGTCGTTGTCAACTCCCTGCCAAACCTGAACATCCCTCACCACGAGCCTCACCACGACTCGTGGTTGCTTCCAACGAGTCGTGATCTTGATCCGTTGAGTGCAGTAGAAATCTGACCATGTAGGCAACAATTGTTGACAACGGGTCGTTGTAACTCATGAAAGGTTGTTGGATGACCCGTTATTTCCCCAAATGCTAAAGTCCATCTCTCACCACGACTACAAACGATGACTCATTGTTTCCCACAACGAGTCGTTACATCGATCGTTGCTTCCACTGCCACCCAGACTCCTGAAACCACGACTTGTAACAACGTTACACCTCTCTTCCTATGATGTTTTTCCCAGTTTCAACAGTTTTCAACTTTTAACTCCCGGTTCTACTCTTAGGCACTTTCGGTGTATTACAGCATGGCACGCTAGTGGCCTAGCCAGCCCCTCTCCTTTGCAAGTCCATGCCATCTTCCTTGCAATTCTTTCCAACTTTCTTATTGTGCATTAACCATCATATTTAGTCTCTCCTAAGCATTTTACACCTACAAAACAAAGACTAATAATGTCGGTTAGTTCATACATAAAAATATTCAAAATCACATGAGAATGTAATTAATTAATTGGACAAACATGACTAAGATTAAGTTAAAAAATAGCTCTTGGGCACGTAAATATGTCCAAGATCAGTTAGGACATCAAACTAAACAAATTACATGGAAGATTAGTTTAACTAACCTACATCATCAAAGTCGAGTGAGTGCTCAAGTTACCTCAAAAGGAAGGTGTTAGGCACCTTGCAAGGTCCACATCATGGGTCCTTTTTGGATTCATTAATTATATGGGGGAACTAAACGATAAAATAATGTAATATTTTATTAAACCTAAGAATAGCTAAGTGACTAAAACAATAACTTATTTCAAGGCAAATAAATAATCTAAGCGTAAGTTAAACTATTTAATTAGTTAACGAAAATAAGTGATAAAATAATAGACAACCAAACTTATTTATTAAATATGTGAAGAAACAAAACTAGAAGTTTTATTCAAAGTGAGGAGGTAAGTTATACAAAAGTTGGGATATTTTAAAGTGATACTAGGTAATGAGACAATTTAGACATACAAATTTATTTATTAAATACATGGATAATGAAATATACAAGGAGATTAATAATTAAAGAAGTTAAACTATTCAAATAATGAAGGAGAAAGAAATTTGAAAGGATAATGAAAAGACATACCATAATTGTATTTTTAATCATAATTTACAACTAAAATATGTATATAAAATTTTAACTACCACAAAGAAAGTAAAGAGAGGCATAAAAAATTAAAATCAATTATCAAATCTAATATGCAGGTAGAGTTCTATACAAAACATAAGAGACAGTTTTTAAAATATTAAAATATTTATTTTTATCGAGATGATAACACGATATTATGCAACATAGTCTTTAGTCTTAGCAACAAATTAATTTGAGGTCAGTCTTAGGTTTGAAAAATATTAATAATAATATTTTTTGAGGACAAGTAAAACACTTTGGGTTTTGAATATAAGCACATAAAGATATTTATGTACAAATGTACATAATCCTTTTTGAAACTTTTTGATTGATGTTACTTCTGGGGAATGGATTGACTTAATTTAAAATTTAGAATTAGATCTCATAATTTATTTTTAAGTTCCCATCAACTATATGTTAAAAGATAGTATTCATATATAATTGATAATTTCACTCACTGTCCACTCTAGGTAAAAAGAAATCTGAAAAAAAATAATAATAAAACTTGTGGTAAATAAATTAAAGATATGAGCTTTTAAGAAATTATTCAGAAAGATGTTGAAGTAATTAGTATATATAAGCGTTTACAATTATTACATGAAAAAATAATGAATAAAATTGTATCCAAACAAAGACAACCTCTCTAGACTTTCCCTAGCTCAGGTGAGCTCTTCAATAACCCACAATGAAATTTCTGCTCCGGTCAATATGAAAAATCGCCCACAAACATATATGCCGCTAGCTTTAAGTACACAAAGATAAAATTAATTATTTACCTCCGGCAGTCAAAGGATCAAGGTGTTGCAAGGACACACCAGTTCATTAATCTTAGGACGTGACTTGCACATATATGGACTTATACCAAACCCAAAAGCAATGATCAACTCATTCAAATATATCAATCTCCAATGCTATAGGTGTATTTACTACTTGTATACAAATGGTATGAATTATGTCCGACATACACAATATCTATTTCTCATAAGATACGCTTAGCAGAAATAGATTCTAGAAAATCAGAAGAATTCTAAACTATTCAATCTTGCACAAGTTGAACCAATAAGGACCAGTTCGGAAAGAAGACAGTCGCACCAAATCTCATAAGCATGAGTTAATTGTGCTTATAATGCAAAGTAAGGAACAGAACATATAGATGTTGAAAACCATACCTGTTTTGATTTTTATATAGCATGCATAATGCATTCGAGCTTGCAACTATTTAAAGTAAAGCAGGAATAAAGACAAATACCATATAAGAATGAAAATCACATAGTTAAAGGACTAACCAATTAAGAAGTGTATCCCTTAATATAGAAAACAAGGAACTCACCAAAGCTTTGTACAACAATCAGAATGTGAAAAGAGAGAGAAATGTTAAATATTATGTGTGTAGATAGTAAGACACTGCTCGAATGTTAAAAGAGAAACCAAACTTTTATTGCTAAATAACAAGTGAAGTTCGAATGACTAGATAAGAGGGGAGGGATTAAAGGAAAGGAAGATATTCAAAAATAAATCAAAGAAATTCTTTCTTTAAATTATGGATGAATTCAGTTAGGTGTCTAATCAGTCAAGGTTACCAAAATAAATAATTAATAAAATTGTTTCAAATTAGTACATGAAAAAGGATATAATTAGGTATAAGACTTAACATAAATATATATGGACTCATATTTAGAGATATTAATCAAGGAAATTAATAAAGCAAGACTATGAATTAAGAGGATTTACCTTATACAGAATAACAAAATCAGTCACAAACTAACCGTAATTACAACGTACTAGAGCTGTCACATAAGTTCTCTAACAAGAATAAGCACAACCACTTAATAAAATTATATGAATTTGGCCAAAATTTAGAGTTGAAGGCTGTAATAGTTACTAAGCAGCAATATATGGCTACCATAATGGGCTTTTAGTTTCAACTATAGAAAGAAAGAAAGCAATGATTATGGCTATTGCCCAAATTATTGGTAATTATCAAATGCTCAACGAATAATATAACATACAAATATGACAACTTTTAATATAATCATGTAAAAGAATATAACATCTCAAATTTCTATGTAAACGCGTGAGCCTTAGTAAAGGGAGGAAAAATATTCAATAGAATCAAATAAGGGACATATTTTTCTTAATAAAGAAATCGAATCAATTCAAAGTAGAATCAACAAAGTTTGCCAATAAATAAACAAATATTTAGTATGAAGAACATAAGTCATCCGGTGTAAAACTAATCAGGATTTAACATAGATAATCATATATTAGATGTCACAGTGAGAATTAGTACAAATTGCTTCAACTAAATCCATAAAAAAATTATCATATAAGTATGGGATTTCCATTTATACCAAGGAAAATCATCAGAATATTTTGAATTTTCTTTTGTTCAAATAATATAGGCATGTATTTGTCACGACTCAAACGGAGGCCCGGATCGTAGACACAGGACAAGGAATCCCGAGAAACCCCAAGTCAACCCATGGCATAAGCATACATCTAACTCAATCAATAAATCGAAGAATCAACAATATAAACTCAACGGAAGTCTACCTCAACATAACATCAGAATAAGCATCCGAAGCTGAATACATACGTAAGTCTGAAAAGCCTCTAATCTGGACGAGTTGAAAGGACAAGACCCCAACTAACTCAATAATATTGAAGTTGAAAATACATAAGGGAAACTGAAAGTCTTTCCCTCACCAACCAAGCAAGTGCTAACTCTGACAACTAACTACGAGCGGGGCTGAGCCTGGGAGTTGGGTTATGTATCATGAAATGATACAACATAGAATATGCGGGTCAGTATATGGAATGTAACGAGTATGTAAGGTAAGTAAAACCTCTTAAGTAAAGTAAATCATTTAAAATATTTCATAACATATCACAAGCTTTCAAATCTGAGAGGAGGTCTTGCATGCATTCTTTTTGAAATCATAATCTTTTCATAACATGACAACACATAACTTCAGAACATCATAACTTATTCGAATGACTCAAAGTTGAAATATGAAATTTATAACAAAAGTTGAACAATGAGTCAAACCTTGCTTTTAGAACATGCATGTATAAAATAATAATCATGAGTAATGAATATGCCAATCTGAATTATATAGACAATGAGAGACTCATCACTTAACCGACATACCACGATAGAGCTTACGTGGTCCCGACTATTACACTCAAGTGGGCAGAGCTATCCAAAACCTTACCAGGGCTAATGACGCTGTCATGATATCGATATCCGACTCATGGGCCATTAGGGCCGGAGATATCTCACTAGGGAGGTCCCAATAATATAATAGTATCAACTTACGTTGGCGCGTAATTCGGGGCATAGGGTGATCGATCTTTAGCCCGCTTGGTGCTAAAATCTTCCCCCAAAAACATGCAATGCTATACATTATATAAAATGAAGCTCAACATCGTCTATTGACGAAGCTCAAAAATGAAATCTTGCATAAACTCAACATCATATGAAAACGAAGCT
The DNA here is from genome assembly GCA_018107945.1 of Datura stramonium. Classification (NCBI taxonomy): domain Eukaryota; kingdom Viridiplantae; phylum Streptophyta; class Magnoliopsida; order Solanales; family Solanaceae; genus Datura; species Datura stramonium. The sequence continues at coordinate 189,306 of JACEIK010001737.1, read as the reverse complement.
CAATATTGTCTATTGACAAAGCTCAATAATGAAATCATGCATAGACTCAACATCGTATGAAAATGAAGCTCAATAATAACATACATATCAATTGTGAATTCATGCATATGAGAAGCTTTATTTCGAAACATACCACAAGCTCAAAGATAAGTAAGAGCCTTTACTCCAAAACCATGTGGTAAGCTTACTTTAGAGATACTACATCATAATACTCGATATAAGGGCTTTTCCCAAAACTTTACCATGCTTGGATCTACTCAATTTATTTTGAAAACACTATCATAATAATGGGTAGCTTTAGATACATGCTTTTCATCATCAAATCTCACCATCATCATACATTCATCATCATTCTCTTCTCTCATGAACTTCTCATCCATGGGCCTTTAAGTTCATAAAACTATAAAACACAATTTTGATTGAAAACAATTTGTCTAAACTTCACAATTCATCAATAGAAACATAATCTAATCGTACCCATGTATAGAAATTGAAGAATTATGCAATTGGGTGAAAACTCCATAACTTGATCATAGGAATTTTTTCATACTTAGATAGAAATTGGACATGGGTGTGGCAGAGGACACCCACTCATAACCCTACATACCTGGAAGAGATTGATTCCACCAAATCATTGATTATCCAAGAGGAAATTGGATGGAAATCTTTAATACTAGCCTTGAATCACCTCTTCAACCTCTCAAGCTTGCATGTATGGAAGAAAATAACTTAGAATAGGTTTTCCCCTCCTAAAACCCACTGAAACGAGCCTTAAATGATGTAGTATAGGATTTAGGAACTTAGGAATTACGAAAAGACCCTTACTAAATTCGCAGGAAATTACTTCCAGGTGATCCTACCGGACGACTTGACGACTCGTCACTGTGGCAAATGATTCGTTACCATGCCCGTCAAGTACACTGCCTCATCTGATCTCCTAAGCTCATAACGGTTAACATAACTGCTCGTTAGGGGTGACCACGACTCGTGGTCACCAGTCGTGAAGTACACTGTTCTTCTTCCTTCTTTTTCCTTCTCCCCACCCCACGACTGACCTAACGACTCGTGGTGTCTGACAACAAGTCATTCCCACGCCCGTGGGGACCCTTTTCTCTAGACTCCCCAACTCCTCACTGGTCTCCCCCACGAGTCACCTGATGGCTCGTGGGATGTCCTCACGAGTCATCCCACAACTCGTCCTGTGCCTGCACATCAGTTTTACATTTTTCCCTTTTCAACTCCCGAGTCCGATCTTTAAGCTCCCGGGGTATAACAATAACTCCCCCTTGAGAACATTCATCCTCGAATGTTGGAAACAAGAACAAAACAGAAACATGCAATTATCACATGCAAATACTAATCATTTAACCCGAAAACTGACGGAATGACTACCTCGAATTCAAAATATGCAGCTGAACGAAATTCGCAAATCACATACACACCAATATATATAAAAGAAACTTGCGTGCATGAACTGAACATGAAACTAAATAGAGTCATAGAGAAAAACAGATACCTCAAGCTAACATCGAGCTGATAGAGAATAAGTGTGGGTATTTAGCCATCATATCCGCTTCAGCTTCTCACGTAGCTCCTTCAATATGCTAATTCCTCCATAATACTTTAATTGAAGCTACTTCTTTGTTCCTTAACCTTCGAAAATGTCGATCTAGTATCTCCATTGAAACCTCCTCATAGCTAAAGTTGTCCTTTACACCAACGCTATCCACCGGAACTACTAAAGCTCGATCTCCCAAACATTTCTTCAAAAGTGACACATGAAACATAGGATGCATGGAAGATAACTCTGAGGGCAAGTCCAACTCATACACTACCTTGCCAACTCTCCTCATAATCCGGTAGGGACCAACATAGTGGGGGCTGATTTTTCCTTTCTTTCCAAACCGCATGACTCCCTTCATGGGAGATACCTTCAGAAATGCTCAATCGTCCACCTCAAACTCCAACTCTCTCTTCCTCACATCAGCATATGTCTTTTGACGACTCTGAGCGGTTTTCAGCATGTCCCTTATCAACTAAACCTTCACCATAGCCTCATGAACTGACTTTAGCCCTATCATTGCTGCCTTACCAACCTAAAACCATCCGATGGGCGATCTACACCTCCTCCCATAGAGAGTCTCGCACGGTGCAATTTGGATACTGGAGTGATAGCTGTTATTGTAAGCAAACTCGATCAGAGGCAAGTGATCATCCCAACTACCTTTAAAGTCCATCACACAAGCTCTCAACATGTCTTCAAGAGTTTGAATTTTCCACTCCGTCTGACCATCTGTTTGCAGATGAAATGTTGTGATGAGTTTAACCTGAGTCCCAAGCCCTTTTTGTAAAGACTTCCAAAACTGGGAGCTAAACTGAGTACCTCGGTCTAAAATGATAGACAAGGCCACTCCATGTAATCGCACCAACTCCCTGATATACAGTTTGGCATAATGGTCCGCTGAATTTGTGGTTTTGACCGGTAGAAAGTGTGCAGCCTTGGTCAACCTGTCTACCACCACCCAAATAGAATCGTAGTGTCGGCGAGTACGAGGTAGGCCTATAATAAAATCCATATTAATCTCTTTCCACTTCCAAGTAGGAATGCTAATATCCTGAAGTATGCCTCCCGGCCTTTGATGCTCGACTTTTACTTGCTGACAGTTCGGGCACCTAGCTACGAATTCTGCAATATCCTTCTTCATGTCGTTCCACCCATATAGTTCCTACAAATTATGATACATCTTGGTGGAACCCAGATGGATAGAATACCTAAATACATGTGTCTCATGCAATATCCGACCCCTCAAATTATCAACATCTGGAACACATAGACGACCCTGGTACCACAACACCCCATTTCCCCCTTGGGAGAAGACCTCCACCTTCTGACTTCGAATGGCTTCCTTCAGCTTTACCAAAACCGTATCCTCATCTTGTCTATCCTTCACATCAGTCACCAAGGAAGATTCTGATTTGTTTTAAACAACAACGCCGTCGTCGGTCGAGTGGACCAATTTAACTACCAAGCTTGCAAGTCGATGGACATCCTTCAATAACTCCTTCTTTCCCTCGTCCATATGGGACACACTCTCCATAGAGAGCCTGCTAAGTGCATCCGCTACCACATTAGCCTTACCCGGGTGGTAAGGACACTCATATCGTAGTCCTTGAGAAGCTCCAACCACCTCCTTTGTTGAAGATTGAGATCTTTTTGTGTGAACACACATTGCAAGATTTTGTGGTCCGTAAATACATCCACATGGACCCCATACAAGTAATGCCACCATGTCTTCAATGCAAACACCACCACAGCCAACTCAAGATCATGGGTCGGGTAATTCTTTTCATGGACTGTCAACTGTCTTGAGGCATATGCTATCACTTTCCCATGTTGCATCAACACACACCCATGTCTGATACTCGAAGCGTCACTGATCTTGGGCAGAATTGCATGCCCAAGTGATACTCAAATGCTTCATTTCGACTTGTTTATCTATTGTTATGTGTATATTCTCATGTGATTCTTTGA
>JACEIK010001737.1:150991-173683 GCA_018107945.1 Datura stramonium | reverse complement strand
ATATCGTTCACTGACGCTTAAGTTAATTAATACCGTAGTTCAGTCCCTGTGGGATCGATACTTGGCTTGCAATAAAGCCACTTTACTACTTGTACGACCATGTGCACTTGCGTGTAGTTTCGAGTCGACCAGTCACTATACACCACAAAAGCATCAGTACCCTCGGTAGGGTCAACATTGATACTGAAGTGAGTTGAGTCTTCAACTCTTGGAAGCTTTTCTCACAAGCCTCCGACCATCGAATCTTTTCCTTCTTCTGAGTCAACATGGTCAAAGGTGTTGTGATGGATGAGAAGACCTCAACAAACCTCCATTAGTAGCAAGCTAGACCCAAGAAACTCCGAATATCCGAAGGATTCACCGGTCTAGGCCAATTTTTCACCGCCTCAATTTTCTAAGAATCTACCTTTTATCCCTCACCCGGTACCACATGACCCAAAAATGCCATGGAGTCTAACCAAAACTCACACTTGTTGAAATTTGCATACAACTGACGATTCTTGAGGGTCTGAAGCACTACTCTGAAGTGAGTGGCATGCTCTTCCTTGCTTCGATAGTATATAAGGATTTTATCAATAAACACAATCACAAACATGGTGAAATATGGCTTGAACACCCTGTTCATTAGATCAATAAAAGCTCAAGGGGCATTTGTTAGTAAAAAATACATAACAACTAATTTGTAGTGACCATACCAAGTCCTGAAAGCGGTTTTCGGGATGTCACTCTCCCGAACCCTAAGCTGGTGATACCTGAATCTGGGATCAATCTTGGAGAAACACTTGGCACCCTAAAGCTAGTCAAACAAATCATCGATCCTAGGTAAAAGATACTTGTTCTTAATGGTGACCTTGTTTAACTACCGATAGTCAATGCACATCCGAGGTGAACCATCCTTCTTCCGGACAAATAACACTGGTGCACCCCATGGAGACTTACTGGGCCTAATAAAGCCCTTATCTAATAGGTCCTTCAACTGATCCTTCAAATCTTTTAGCTCGCTGGAGCCATCTTATAGGGACGAATAGATATAGGTTGCATGTCGGGAAGAAGATCAATACCGAAATCAATCTCCCGCTCGGGAGGAACACCTAGCAAATCATCAGGAAAGGCCTCTGGATACTCACGTACTACTGGAACTAAATGGATAGTTCGGACTCGACATCCTTAACCCTAATTAGATGGTACATGAAACCCTTAAATATCATCTTCCCGGCCTTAAGGTAGGAAATGAATCGACCTACAGGAACAGCTGAATTACCCTTCCATTCTAAGACTGGCTCACCCAAAAATCTGAACTCTACTGCCCGAGTTCTACAACTAACTGAAGCATAGCATGCAAATAGCCAATCCATGCTGAGAATAACATCGAAATCGATCATGGATAACTCTATCAAATCTTCTGAGGTGACCTTATGAAGGACTGAGACTGGGAAACCTCTATACACCCGTCTAACTATAACTGAATCACCTACTGGAGTGGAAACTAAGCAGGATTTTGAGAAGACATCGGGACTGACTCTGAAGCTACTGGCCATATAAGGTTTCACAAAAGACAAGGTAGCCCCCCGATCTAGCAAAGCATATATATCAATATGGAAAACTGGCAACATACCAGTGACCACATCCAGAAACATCTCCTGCTCCTGACGGGATGCTAAAGCATAGAATATGTTCTGGCGCTGACCGCCAGCTGTGCTAGTAGATGCTCCCTGATGTGCTGAGTGCGCGAGAGGGGTTGTTGAACTAGAAGCTGCGCCTCGGCCCCCAATGTGATCCTGCCTCATAGTTAGACAATCTCTAAGCATGTGTCCGGGCTGCCCACACCCGAAACAAGCACTTGAACCTGCCAAGAACTGGCTTGTGTGCCCCCGACCACATCTACAACAAGCCGGGATGCTAGAATCTGCGGGTCTGTTGCTCTGACCCCTCGATCCTAATGCTCGCCCTCTCTGATCATATCTAGGCCTGGATGGAAAACTCAATGATGAAGATGCTGGGATTGATGATCTCTGGTGAGTGTGCTGTCGGTGCCCACCACCGGACCTTTGCTGAGAGAATTTGTGGTCCTCGGTCATGCCCTTTTTGCCTCCCTCTCTCTCGAATGTGCCTCCTCCATCTTCTGGGCATACAACTCTATGTGAGGGAATTCCATATCCTGGTGAAGCATAGAAATTCAGCACTCCTTGTCCAAATACCTTGCTATACCATGCACAAATCTTCTCACCCGTGTCCTCTGGTTAGCCACCAACTCCGGGGCATATTTTGATAGGTGAGTGAACTCAAGGGAATACTCTTGCACTGTCATCCTTCCCTGCTTCAAGTTTACAAACTCAGCTACCTTCAACTCCCTCATCCTCCCAGGGAAGAACTGATCTAGGAATGCAACATAAAACTCCTCCCACGTGATTGGACCTGCTCCTGCAACCCTGCTATCCTTCCATTGGCGAAACCAGATAATGTGCAACCCCCTTCAACTGATAAGAGGCCAACTCTGCGCACTCAACACTACTCACCACCATGACTTGGGTGATCTTGACAATTTCATCAATGAAATCATGCAGGTCCTCATCTACCTTGGACCCCAAGAACTCCGACAGGTTCATCCTCAAGAAGTCTGACTCGAGCCGCCGTTGTGTTGCCGTTTTGCGGAACATGCATAATGGCCTGATGATTGACCTTAGTGGTCAAGGCTTGCGCAAGCATCTGAATAGCGGCCCGGAACTCAGCATGAGCAATTGGCTCCGGTGCTTGGGGCTCCTGAACTGGTGGGGCTGGCTAATGCCCATCACCGTTGCCATCCTCGTGGCCTTCTCCATTTCCATTTATCCTAGCATTCATTCTTCGAGGAGCCATGATTCTGATATCGCGAATAGAATGAATTAAAAGGATAGAAAGACTTTTCATCGCTCGACATATATCATGAAAGAAGGGAACATTTCCTAAACGTCTCGTAGCCTCTCGTCATAGGTGTGGTGCGCTTCACAACCATTAAAAAGACTCTACTTAAAGAGGCTTCAAGACACCCTAGGACACTTCAAACCTATGGCTCTGATACCAAGTTTGTCACGACCCAAATGGAGGCCTAGATCGTAGACACGGGACAAGGGATCCCGAGAGACCCCAAATCAACCCATGTCATAAGCATAAATCTAACTAACTCAATAAACTGAAGAATAAACAATATAAACTCAATAGAAGTCTAACTCAACATATCATCGGAATAAGCATCCAAAGCTGAATACATACATAAGTCTGAAAAGCCTCTAATTTGGATGAGTTGATGGGACAAGACCCCAACTAACTCAACAATACTAAAGCTGAAAATACATAAGGGAAACTTAAAGTCTAGCCCTCGAAGGATGAGGACTCACCAACCAGGTAGGTGCTAACTCTAACAACAGACTATGAGCGGGGCTGAGCCGGGGAGCAGGGTACTATATCATGAAACGATACAACATAGAGTATGCGGGTTAGTACGTGGAATGTACTGAGTATGCAAGTTAAGTAAAACTGCTTAAGTAAATCATTTTAAACATTTCATAACATATCGCGAGCTTTCAAATATGAGAGGAGGGCTTGCATGCATTCTTTTTGAAATCATAATCTTTTCATAACATGATAATACATAACTTCATAACATCATAATTGACTCGAATGACTCAAAGCTTAAATATGACATTTATAAGAAAAGTTGAACAATGAGTCAAACCTGGCTTTTAGAACATGCATGTATAAAATAATAACCATGAGCAATGAATATGCAAATCTGAATCATATAGATAATGGGAGACTCATCACTTAACCGACATACCACGATAGAGCTTACGTGGTTCTGACTATTACACTCAAGTGGACAGAGCCGTCCAAAACCTTGCCAGGGATAAAGATGCTACCATGATATAGATATCAAGCTCATGGGCCATTAGGGCCGAGGATAGCTCACAAGGGAGGTCCCAATAATATAATAGTATCAACCTATGTTGGCACATAGTTCAGGGCATAGGGTGATTGACCCTTAGCCCGCTCGGTGTTTGATTCTTCTCCCAACAAAATGCAATGCTCTACATCATATATAACGAAGCTCAACATCATCTATTGACGAAGCTCAACAATGAAATCATGCATAAACTCAACATTGTACGAAAATGAAGCTCAACATTGTCTATTGACAAAGCTCAATAATAAAATCATGCATAGACTCAACATCATATGAAAATGAAGCTCAATAATAACATACATCTCAATTGTGAATTCATGCATATGAGAAGCTTTATTTCGAAGCATACCACAAGCTCAAAGATAAGTTGGAGCCTTTACTCCAAAACCATGTGGTAAGCTTACTTTAGAGATATTACATCATCATACTCGATATAAGAGTTTTGTCCAAAACTTTATCATGCTTGGATCTACTCAATTCATTTTGAAAACACTATCATAATCATGGGTAGCTTTAGATACATGCTTTTCATCATCAAATCTCACCATCAGCATTCATTCATCATCATTCTCTTCTCTCATGAACTTCTCATCCATGGGCCTTTAAGTTCATAAAACTATAAAACACAATTTTGATTGAAAACAATTTAAAAATCTGTCTAAGCTTCATAATTCATCAATAGAAACATAATCTAATTGTACCCATGTATAGAAATTGAAGAATTATGCAATTGGATGAAAACCCCATAACTTGATCATAGGAATTTTTTTCATACTTATATAGAAATTGGGCATGGGTGTAGAAGAAGACACCCACTCATAACCCTACATACCTGGAAAGGATTGATTCCACCAAATCTTTGATTATCCAAGAGGAAATTGGATGGAAACCTTGAATACTATCCTTGAATCACCTCTTCAACCTCTCAAGCTTGCATGCATGGAATAAAATAACTTAGAATAGGTTTTCCCTCCTAAAACCCACTAAAATGAGCCTTAAATAATGTAGTATAGGCTTTAGGAACTTATAAAATACGAGAAGACCCTTACTAAATTAACAGAAAATTATTGCCAGGTGGTCCTAACGGATTACCTGACGACTCGTCACTGGGGCAAACGATTCTTTACCTTGTCCGTCGAGTACGCTGTCTCGTTTGATCTCCTGAGCTCATAACGGTTAACATAATGAGTTTTTAGGGGTGGCCACGACTCGTGGTCACCAGTCGTGAAGTACACTATTCTTCTTCCTTCTCTTTTCCTTCTCCCCACCCCACGACTGACCTAACGACTCGTGGTGTCTGACCACGAGTCATTCCCACGCACGTGAGGACCCTTTTCTACAGACTCCCCAACTCCTCACTAGTCTCCCCCATGAGTCACCTGAAGGCTCGTAGGCTATCCTCATGAGTCGTCCCATGACTCGTCCTGTGCGTGCAACATCAGTTTTACATTTTTCCCTTTTCAACTCTGGGGTCCGATCTTTGAGTTTACGGGGGTATAACAGTATTAAAACTTATAGAGATTAGTAGTTTTATGTGAAATCAAATACTAATGGTATTAATTATGCATTAAAGTGGAGAGGAAACTGGATTGCTACTTTAACAAAAACAACATTGTAACATTGTAACATTGTAACATCTCAAATTTTGAATCGGCATTTTGACTATATTTAGAGATGTCTCAGAACTATTTTTGGGATTTTACGATTGATTCCATGGACTGTTAGGCCAAAGGATGGTCCGTCGATTGAACTGTGATTCTGTCCCCTGACTATGTTTCTCTCCAAGTTTCCATGAAAGACTTGATGGTCCGTCATCCAATAGAATGGTCTGTCCTCTTAATTGTGGAAAAACATCAGAGAGGTGTCCAAACCTCCAGCATATTTCCACGGCTCCGTCGACGGTCCATCATTTAGAAGAACGATCCATCTTGTCAAGTGTGGAAAAATATCATAGAGATGTCCAAACTTCAGAGTAGAAAAATTCTGTCCAGTTGATAGTTCGTCGTTCTAGTTGACGGTCTATCAACCTGATTGTCCAAAGTTAGCTAGAATTCCTTTTAGTTTTCGACAGCTCATTTGATGGTCTATTGTTCAGAGAGCGAACTATCCTCCCATTTGTGGACCTCTATTTTCAATGATTATAAATAGACTCCTAGTCATTTATTTGATATTTCCAAGTCCAAACCGTTTCTCTCATCCCTAGGCAACGTGAAACATTCTCCTAAAACTAGGTAAGTCTTCTTCTTCATTCCTAAGGTTTGCTTAGAAAATTTGAATCCTAATCTACAGGTTCCAATGCGTTTCTTAATGTGAAACCCTAGGATTCATTGCAGGAACTAGTTTTAAGGTCTCAGAGTTAGTTTTTTAGATTCTCCGTTGAGAATTGGAGCGTTTGAGGTACGTAAGGCTATTCATTGTGAGAAATTATGTTCTTCCTCACGCCCTACATCTCCAGTTCAATATTAGAAGATGTTTAAGAGCTAGGGTTTTTCCAATTATGGTAATTTGGTCTTTTCCCTATAATCTGAGGTGTACATTATTGTTTCCTTATTACACATGTTATTATCTCTATATCTCATAATTGTTGAGTTATGGTTCATGTCATTCTATCCCATGAACCCTTATTCTTAAATATTTTTTGAAAACTTTGTAAAATTAGACATATGCATTGTTTTTATTACTTTAGTAGCTTCAAAGTTTAGGGAGATTTTCATAAAAGAGTTTCAATGAGTTAACTTTACTTTCAACATATAATTTTTAGAGAATAAAGTAAAGACTTGTTTTTGAAATATAGTTTTGAGCATAGAATCTCATTAGTATAATACAATTTTGAGCATAGAAGTCCACCAACATGATGCAGTTTTGAGCACAGAGACTCAGATCAGAGTTCAGATTTGAGCATTGAGGCTCACCAGATTTAGTACATCCACCTTGATTTTGAGCTTAAAAACTCCACAGAGATGTTTCAGTTGCCTCAAATAGGCCTATATTTATGAGCACAGTTTTGGAAGAATATTTAGTATCGAGATGTGTGAAAGGTCTAGATAACCCAAAACCCTAAAACTATGTAGCCAGTGTAGGTTAGGATTATGTTGTTGCTTTGGGCGACGCCTCACACAGCCCCTGGTGAGGGTTTAGTATGGATCCACAATTCAGTTTTATCCTCTACCCTAGCAAGGCTTTCGATTACTCTTCCAACTAGGCCGAAGGTTGGACATTGCGCTCATTCATGGGGTATGTTGGTTAAGAGAAATTTCCACTTAAAATAACATATTTTCATAACTCATTTAAATGTATATTTTTCATTGCATAGCTGTTTTACCCAATATTTTATATTTGTGTTCTATTGCATCATTCAGAGCATTCAATTTATATTCAGTTTACTCTATTAGCTAAGTATTACAATTTAGTGTATTGTTTCATCCAGCTATAATTCATTCTGTACATTCACATGTATTGATGCAATTTGGCACTACATATTTGTATGATGTAGATTCAGGTATGAGGATCGGCAACAGATGCATCAATAAGATCATAACCATTCAGCATTAGTGAGACCTTCTACTCTATGGAGGGCTTTAGTCTATCCCTTCCTTTTAGTAGTTCATTAAGGTAGTCAGGTGCCTTGTCAGGGTATTCTTTTATCAGTGTTAGGGGCTTTGTAGATTAGTCAGTTAAGATATGTTTTCAGATGTTTCTAAACATTTATATATTCAAGTATTTTTAGTTATAAAATATTCAGATTAAAAGTTGTTAAAATTGTTTTTCTAAAAGAGTTTTGCATGCCCATTGCACTTTCTATTTCCATATAGTTAGCTCAATTTAGTTGCAGTTCAGGCCAAGGGTTAACTCGGGCTATTAGTGGTACGAGTGTTGGTCAAATCGTAGGTATATGCTTGGGGTATGACAAACTTGGTATCGGAGCTCTAGGTTAAATATTCATAGGATGTCTATGAAGTCATGTCTAGTAGAGTCATTTTTATAGGGGTGAAACATGCCACACATATAATAGGAAGACTATAAGTCATTAGAAAATACCACCCTTCTTTCATACTTTAGTTCGTACAGTAGAGTTTAACTCTCTATCCTAACTTGTGCATTCACGTATTTTAGATGATGCCTCCAAAATGTACCGCCAGTTAAAGGAATACCACAAGTGTTGAGGTTTTCGCTGGAAACAATACGCTAATTTTCCTCCACAGACTAGGAATAGGGCATGCTCGACAGTTTAGGATCCTGGGATTAGAGCTTGAATTGTGCATGCTACCAATGTGAGTGTTCCAAAGGCATCTATTCCTCAGCCTTCCTATGCTAGCACTTCAGAAGTAGAGTTTAAAGGTGCCATACATATGCTCATACAATTAGTTGCTGCTCAATCAAACCGTCAGGGCTCAGCATTTACCAGCTCTTGTTCTTAGATTTGTTAGGAGCATCAAGGATTAGTGGGTTTCTTAGAATAAATCCCCTAGCTTTTATAGGGTATAATGTTGATGAGGACTTCCAGAACTTCATTGAAGAGATGTGGAAAATCCTGAGAGTGATGCACGTAACAGAAACTGAGGGAGTTGAACTTGCTTTCTATCAACTCAAGGATATTGCAAATTTATGGTATGACTAGTTAGAGCAGAGTCGTGGTGAGAATGCAGCTCCAGTAGTCTAGGGTGATTTTGACGATGCATTCTTAAAGTATTTCTTCCCTCAAGAGTCGAAAGAGGCTAAGGAAGAAAGTTCATGAACCTTAAGAGAGGGACTAAAAGCATGAAGGAATACGGTCTCAAGTTCTCCCAACTATCTAGGTATGCTCTGGAGATGGTTCCATACATGAGAGCTAGGATGAGGATGTTTGTTTCTAGTCTAGGTAAGCATGTTAGGAAGGAGTGTAAAGGCACACTGTTGATAAGCAATGTGAATATCTCTAGACTGATGGTGTATGCCCAATAGTTAGACGAGGATAGGTAGAAAGATAGGAAGGAACATCTAAGTAAGAAGTCAAAGTCAGTAAGCCATGAGGTCAATTAGAAGAAGAGTGGGAACGGTAACAGCTACTTTTTTCGAAAGAAGTCCTCTGGACCTGCACTGTTACACACTAGTGTGCCAGCACTGAGAAATAGAGGCGATCAGAGGTTTCACAAGAGTCTGAATTTGAATGCTCAGAGTTTGCAGATGCAGGATAATATGAATTAGAGAGCTACTCGATACCCATCTTACGACAAGTGCAATAGGAGCCACTTGGGGGAATGTCGTTCAAGTAGAGATGGATGTTATGGGTGTAGCCAACATGGCTATTTCTTAAGGGATTGTCCTTTTGCAAGATAAGGTAATGTAGGAAGCACAACCTAGTCTACCACTTCAGTAGGCAGGATTGCGTAAAGGGGAACTACTTCAGGAATAGGCAGAGGTTAGAACCATCCGTATGCCATATTTAGTTACCAAGGTTAGGAGAACTCCCCAAACGTTGTTATTGGTATGTTAAAAGTCTTTACTATTGATGTTTATGCTTTACTTTATTTGGGCACTACTTTATCCTTCATGACTCCTTATGTAGCTGTAAAATCCGAGATCTACCCCGAATAGCTTTTAGAGCTTTTCAACGTTTTTACTCGTATTGGTAAGTTAATTATAGCAAGAGAGTCTGCAACCATTACATATTTCAGTCTATTACAGCTGACATAGTTGAGTTAGACTAGGTGGATTTTGATTTTATCCTAGGCATGGATTGGTGATATTAATGTTATACCTCAATTGATTGTAGGACCTGAGTAGTAAAATTCTAGTTTCCAGATGAACTAGTCTTAGTTTGGAAAGGTAGTCCTGTTGTGCCTAAACGTAATTTCATTTCATACATTAAGGAAAGAAAGTTAGTTTCTAAGGGTGCCTCTATCACTTAGTCAGAGTTAGAGACTCCAGTGCAGAGACACCATCCCTTTAGTCAGTTCCAGTTATGAATAAGTTCCCAGAGGTCTTTCGAGATTATCTTCCCGGAGTCCCTCTGGATAGTGAAATAGATTTTATAATATATGTCTTTCCTAACACGCAGACTATCTCTATTCCACCATATAAAATGTATCCAGCTGACTTAAAAGAGTTTAAAGAGAAGTTAATAGATTTCCTTGATAAAGGTTTCATTCGCCCAAGTGATTCACCTTAAGACGCTCCAGTTCTCTTTGTGCGTAAGAAAGATGGTACTCTAAAAATTTGTATTTATTATCGTTAGTTGAACAAAGTCACCATCAAGAGAACCCCCTTCCAAGAATCGATGACTTGTTTGACCAACTTTAGGGTGCCACTTGTTTCTCTAAGATAGACCTTAGATCAGGCTTTTAACAATACAAAGTAGAGAAAGTGGCATTCCGAAGATGACTTTCAGAACCTGTATGCTCACTTCGAGTTCCTTTTCATGTACCTTGGTTTGACTAATGCTCCTACAACATTCATGGACCTTATGAATAGTGTGTTTAAGCAATATTTGGATATGTTCGTTATTGTATTCATTGATGACATCCTAGTTTTCTCCAAGAGTGAGGAGGATCATGCTAGTCATCTCAAAATAGTTCGTTAGACTCTTAACGACCGCAAGTTATTCACTTATAATGCACAAATTACACACCTAAAGAAGTGTATCATTAACGTTATCAATAAAGAACCCAACTAAGGTTGGGGTTGATCCCACAGAAAATATGGTTAGGATGTAGGTATTTATGCTTTTACTTCAGTTATTTCCTAATGGGAATTTAAAGAAATAATCATGTAAGAATGTAGTAAATTGTTGTTGTGATCAATTTTTATGCAATTAACTAGGAAAGTATTCCCCATGGATTCATAAAAACTTCGGGTTATAGCACAAGTTATCTACCCCAATACTTAGCCTGCATAACTAATAACTTAGGTTCATCCAAACGACTTATTGGTCCCTCTTGGATGACTATACTCAATTATCGGATTAGGTCTATTGAGATATTTCACTTTAACCATTATCAATTATTTCAAATTAACTATATTGCGACTGCAACTTAAGTTAGTCAATGAAGCTAAAGTTCAAAGCTTTTTTGTTCTTCTCTTTTCCTAATCTCTACCTCTCTAGGTTCAAGCAAATAGGAAATACGAGCAAGTCCTAACATTGCACACCGTTAAGAAACGTTAATGATAAAGAGATGAACAAATCAAACATACATATTAGTTTATAATCACCTTATGTTAACCCTAGTTATTTATTCCAGCATGGTCTGTTATGCCCCGAGGATTCAAGAAACAGACCCGGAAGTGAATTAAGAGAAAAAGTGGAAAATGTTGCAGTAGTTGATAAACGAGTCACTTAAGGACTCGTGAAGAGGCCAAACGAATAGTTAAGTGACTCGTGGGGGAAGGCTTGAGATGATGAAGGACTGGAGGTCCCTAGGGGTGATGTAACGACTCGTGGTCAGACACCGCGATTCTTCATGTCAGTCGTGGGGTAGTCCAAGAGAAGGATAGTGAAGTTTATCTAGTGTGCCTAACGAGTCATCATCGGTCCTAACGACCCGTTAGGAGGGCCGTTACCAAGCCAATTGAATTTACATGAAGGATGAGGTAGTGTACTTGACGGGTGAACCAATGGATCGTGTGCCCTAGTAACGAGTCGTCAGGTCGTCCGTTAGGACCTCCTAGCAGTTATTTTCAGTGATTTCAGTAAGGGCTTTTCCGTAATTCATAAGTTCTAAGGGCCTATACTACATCGTTTTAAGCTCGTAATAGAGGGTTTTAAGCATAGAAAAACCCATCTTAGGTCATTTCTTCATGCATGAAAGATTGAAGGCTTGAAGGGAAGAAATTGAGGAGAATTCAAGGTTTTCAAGGGAAATCTCAGCTGGGTAATTAGGAGGAGTTAAGATTCTTCAATCCCAGGTATGTAAGGCTATGAGTGGGTGCCTTCTTCCACACCCATGCCCATTCCCTATCAATTTGTGATTGGTTTGTGATGATCAAGTATTGGTTTTCATTTAATTGCATGATTCTTATATTTATACTCATGGGTATGATTAAATTGAGTTGATATTGATGATTTATCGAGCTTGGGCGGATTCTAACTTTATCTCTTTTACAAAATTGTTTTCTAAAAATTGATTCTAAAACGCCCATGTATGGGGAGTTCCTAATTAAATGTGATGATGATGGAGTAGATGATGAAAAACATGTTTCTAAACTTACACATGATTTTGAAGATATTTTCAAAGAAGATTAAATTGACCCAAGTATAATGAAGCTTTGATTAGTGCCAAATGTTGAGTATGGATGATGATTTCTCTTCAATTGATTTTATTACTTGTTTTGGAGTGAAATCTCCCAAGTTATAATGTTTTCAAATGAATTATATGAGTTCAAGCATGGTAATGTTTTGGGAAAGGCCCTTGTATTGATGATGATGAAGTGATATTTCTAGAGTAGGCTTACCACATGATTTTGGAGTAAAGTCTCCCATTATTCTTTGAGCTTGTGGTATGTGTCACAGTAAAGCTTCTCGTATGCATGAATGCATAATTGAGATGTATGTTGGCATTAAGCCTCATTTCACATGATGTTGAGTCTAAACATAATTTCATTCTAAGCTTTGTCGACATGACATTGTTGAGCTTCATATTTATATGATATCTGATGCATGCATGATTTCATAATGAGTTTTGTTGATAGACAATGTTAAGCTTCGTTTCATACGAAGTTGAGTTTATGCATGATTTCATGTTGAGCTTCGTTATTAGACGATGTTGAGCTTCGTATTTTTAGGATGTAGAGCATTGCATGTTTTGGGAGAAGAGTCTAGCACCGAGCGGGCTATGGGTCTATTACCCTACACCCCAGAACAACGCGCCAGCATAGGTTGATTCTATTATTGTTGCGACCTCCCTTATGATCTATCCCTGGACCGAATGGCTCCTTTAAGCCTTATATCGATATCATGGTAGTGTCCCTAGCCCTAGAAAAGTTTTGGACGGCTCTGCCCACTTGAGTGTGATAGTCGAGACCACATAAGCTCTATCGTGGTATGTCGGTTAAGTGACGAGTCTCCCATTGTCTTTATTATTCGACTTTTCATATGCACACCTCATAATGATTATTTTTTGCATGCATGTTTAAAAAGCAAGATTTGATTAATCGTTCAGCTTTTGATATAAATGTTATGAGTTAGCTTTGAGTCATTCGAATCAATCATGATGTTCCAAATGCCATGCATGATCATGTAAAACATAAGGATGATTTCATATTGAATGCGTGTGATCTTCTTTGTCCTTAAAGGTTTACTTTATATATGTATAACTTACTTTGAAAGACTTACATTGCTCTAGAAGTTTTACTTACCTTGCATACTCGGTACATTCCACGTACTGACCGCATACCTTGTATGTTGCATCACATTATGATGCAGGATCCGTGTCACAGGTTCAGCCCCATTCGCAGCCGCTTATCAGAGTTAGCATTTGCTTGCTTGGTGAGTCCTCATCCTCCGAGGACTAGACTTTCAGTTATCTTTAGTGTATTTTCAGTTTCAGTATTTCTGAACTAGTTGGAGGTGTTGTCCCATCAGCTCGTCCAGATTAGAGGCTTATCAGACTTAGACATATATTCAGCTTAAGATGTACATTTTGTCGTTATGATGAGTTAGACTTCCGCTGAGTTTATAATTATTTTTTCTTCATGCTTATTGAATGAGCTAGTAAATGCTTATGCCATGGGTTGACTTGGGGTCTCTCGGTGTTCCTTGTTTCGTGTCTACTATCTGGGTCTCCTCTCGGGTCGTGACAAAGTTGGTATCGGAGCCATAGGTTTAAAGTGTCCTAAGGAGTATGAAAGTCGCGTTAAGTAGAGTCTTCTTCATGGGTGTGAAGCGCGCCACACTTATGACAAAGAGGATATGAAACGTTCTAGGAAATGTTCCTATCATTCATGATCTATGTCGTGCGCTGAAGATTCTTTCTATCCCTCTAATTCGTGCTATTCGCGATTGCAGAATCATGGCTTCTCGAAGGATGAATGGGAGGAGGAATGGAGAAGGTGAAGGCCACGAGGATGGCATAGGTAGTGGGCATCAGCAGGTACCACCAGTACAAGAGCCTCAAGCACCGGAGCCAGCTTCCCATGCTGAGTTTCGGGCAGCTTTTTAGATGCTTGCGCAGGCCTTGACAGCTTAGTTAAATCAGCAGGCTATTGCGCATGTTCCGTAGAATGGCAACACAACGGCGGCTCGAGTCAGGGACTTCTTGAGGATGAACCCGCTGGATTTTTTTGGGTCCAAGGTAGATGAGGACCCACATGAGTTCATGGATGAGGTTATCAAGATCATCCAAGTTATGGGGGTAAGTAGTGTTGAGTGCGTAGAGTTGGCTTCCTATCAGTTGAAGGGGGTTGCACATATTTGGTTCCGTCAATGGAAGGATAGCAGGGTCGCCGGAGCAGGTCCAGTCACTTGGGAAGAGTTCCATGTTGCATTCCTGGATCGATTCTTCCCTCAGGAGATGAGGGAGATAAAGGCACCTGAGTTGGTAATCTGAAGCAAGGGAGGATGACGGTACTAGAGTATTCCCTTGAGTTCACTTACCTATCGAAGTATGCTCCTGAGTTAGTGGCTAACCAAAGGACGTGAGTGAGCAGGTTTGTGCGTGGGATAGCAGGTTACTTGGATAAGGAATGCAGGATTTATATGCTCCATCAGGATATGGACTTCCCTCGGATGGTGTTGTACGCCAAGTAGATGGAGGCGGCACATTCGAGAGAGAGAGAGGCCAAGAGGGCCAGGATTGAGGGCCATAAATTCTCCCAGCAGATGTCCGGCGATGGGCACCGTCAGCAGATCCACCAGAGATCATCCGCCCCAGCTTTATCAGCCTTGAGTGTGCCATCTCGGCCTAGGAATGATTAGGGAGGACAAGCATCAGGCTCGAGGGGTCAGAGCAGCAGGCCCACAGATTCAGGTGTTCCAGCTTATCGCAGATGTGGCCGAGGGCATACAGGCCAGTGCTTGGCAAGTTCGGGTGCGTGTTTTGGGTGCGGGAAACCTGGACACATGCTTAGAGATTGTCTAGCAGAGATACAGGATCAGGTTGGGGGCCGCGGCCCAGCTTCTAGCTCAGCAGCCCCACCTCCTCACTCGGCACATCAGGGGGCATCTACCAGTGTAGCTGGCTGTCAGCGCCAGAACAGATTCTATGCCCTAGCATCCCGTCAGGAGAAGGAGGTCTCCCTGAACATGGTTACTGGTATGTTACGAGTCTTTCATGTTGATGTTTATGCTCTGTTAGATCCAGGGGCCACCTTATCCTTTGTGACACCTTATGTAGCCAGTAGCTTCGGAGTCAGTCCCGATGTCTTGTCAGAATCCTTCTCAGTTTCTACTCCAGTAGGTGACTCAGTTATAGCTAGACGGGTGTATAGAGATTGCCCGGTTTTGGTTCTCCATAAGGTCGCCTCAGTAGATCTGATAGAGTTAGCCATAACCGATTTCGATGTTATTCTCAGCATGGATTGGTTGTATGCTTGTTATGCTTCCATTAATTGCAGGATCCGGTTAATAGAATTTAGATTCCCAAGTGAGCCAGTCTTAGAGTGGAAGGGTAGTTCAGTTGTGCCTGTAAGTCAATTTATTTCCTACATTAAGGCCAAAAAGATGATTTCTAAGGGTTGTTTGTACCATCTAGTTGGGGTTAAAGACGTGGAGTCTGAAGCCCCGACTATCCAGTCAGTTTCGATAGTACTCGAGTATCCAGAGGTCTTTCCTGATGATTTTCTAGGTATTCCTCCAAAGTAGGAGATTGATTTCAGTATTGACCTCCTTCTCGGTATGCAGCCTATCTCTATTCCGCCCTACAGGATGGCTCCAGCTGAGCTAATAGAGTTGAAGGACCAGTTAAAGAATTTTCTAGATAAGGGTTTCATCAGACCGAGCCAGTCTCCATGGGGCACACCAGTATTATTTTTTTGGAAGAAAGATGGTTCCCTTCGTATGTGCATTGATTATCGACAGTTGAACAAAGTAACTGTCAAGAACAGGTATCCCTTACCCAAGATCGATGATCTGTTCGATCAACTTCAGGGTGCTAAGTGTTTCTCGAAGATAGATCTCAGATCTCAGTATTATTAGCTCAGAGTTCGGGAGAGTGATATCCCAAAGACGGCATTCAAAACACAGTATGGTCATTACGAGTTGGTAGTTATGTCTTTTGTACTAACGAATGCTTCTGCAGCTTTTATGGACCTGATGAACAGAGTGTTCAAGCCATATTTGGACATGTTCGTGATCGTGTTCATTGATGACATCTTGGTATACTCTCGGAGCGAGGAGGAACATGTCGCTCACTTGAGAGTAGTGCTCCAGACCCTCAAGGACCACCAATTATATGCAAAGTTCATCAAGTGTGAGTTTTGGTTGGACTCCGTGGCATTCTTGGGCCATGTGGTGTCTAGCGAAGGCATAAAAGTAGACTCGCAAAAGATTGAGGCGGTGAAGAATTGGCCTAGACCGGTGAATTCTTTAGATATTCGAAGTTTCTTGGGCTTAGCTGGCTACTACCGGAGGTTTATGAAGGGTTTCTCATCCATTGCAGCGCCTTTGACTAAGTTGACTCAGAAGAAGGCGAAGTTTCAATGGTCGGAGGCTTGTGAGAAAAGCTTCCAAGAGTTTAAGGATCGACTTACTTCGACACCAGTATTGACCCTACCTAAGGGTAACAATGGTTTCGTGGTGTATTGTGATGCTTCTAGAATTGGACTTGGGTGTGTGTTGATGCAGCGTGGGAGGGTGATAGCTTATGCCTCTCGACAGCTGAAAGTGCATGAAAAGAATTAATCCGACCCATGATCTTGAATTGGCCGCGGTGGTGATCGCATTGAAGATATGGAAACATTACTTGTATGGGGTCCACATGGATGTATTTACGGATCACAAGAGCTTGCAATATGTGTTCACACAGAAAGATCTAAATCTTCGGCAAAGGAGGTGGTTTGAGTTACTTAAGGATATGACATAAGTGTCCTTTACCACCCAGGCAAGGCTAATGTGGTTGCGGATGCGCTCAGTAGACTCTCAATGGAGAGTGTGTCCCATGTGGATGAGGAGAAGAAGGAATTGGTGAAAGAGGTTCACCAGCTTGTAAGGCTGGGAGTTAGATTGATCGATTCGACCGACGGAGGTGTTATGGTGCATAGAGGGTCGGAATCTTCCTTGGTAGTTGATGTTAAATCCAGGAAAGATGAGGATCCAACATTGAGGAAGCTGAAGGAGGCGGTGCGGAGTTAGAGAGTGGAGGTTTTCATCCAAGGGGGAGATAGTGTACTACGACACCAGGTGTCGACTATGTGTTTCGGAAGTTTATAATTTGAGAGTTAGGATATTGCATGAGGCGCATGGTACCAGATATTCTATTCATCCAGGATCCACGAAAATGTATCAAGATTTGCGAGAAATCTATTGGTCGGATGGTATGAAGAAGGATATTGCAGAGTCCGTAGCAAAATGTCCAAACTGTCAGCAAGTGAAGGCCGAGCATCAAAGACCTGGAGTGTACTTCAGGATATTTCCATCCCCACTTGGAAGTGGAAAGAAATTAATATGGACTTCATTACAGGTCTACCTCATACTCGTCGGCAATACGACTCCATTTGGGTAGTGGTGGACAGGTTGACCAAGGCTGCACACTTCCTACCGGTCAAGACTACGGATTCAGCAGACGATTATGCTAAGTTGTATATTTGGGATTTGGTTCGGCTTCATGGAGTGCCCTTGTCTATTATTTCGGACCGAGCTACTCAGTTTACTTCTCAATTCTGGCGTTCGTTGCAAAAAGGGCTCGGGACTCAGTTTAAGCTAAGCACAACTTTTCATCCTCAGACAAACGGCCAAGCAGAACGAACCATTCAGACTCTTGAGGATATGTTGAGGGAATGTGTTATGGATTTCAAAGGTAGTTGGGATGATCATTTGCCATTGAACGAGTTTGCTTATAATAACAGTTACCACTCTAGTATCCAAATGGCACCATTCGAGGCTCTTTACGGGCGAAGGTGCAGATCTCCCGTCGAATGGTTCGAGGTTGGTGAGGCTGCTATGGTAGGATTAGATTCGGTTCATGAGGCTATGATGAAGGTTTAATTGATAAGGGACCGGTTAAAAACCGCTCAGAGTCATCAAAAATCGTATGTTGATGTGAGGAGAAGAAAATTGGAGTTTAATGTAGACAACTGGGTGTTTCTAAACGTATCTCCCATGAAGGGAGTCATGCGGTTCGGAAAGAGAGGTAAACTCAGTCCCTGCTATGTTGGTCCCTACCGGGTTGTGAGAAGAGTTGGTAAGGTGGCGTATGAGTTGGACTTGCCTTCAAAATTGGCTTAAGTTCATCCCATGTTCCATGTATCGCTTTCGAAGAAGTGCTTGGGTGATCCAGCCTTGGTAGTTCCGATGGACAGCGTTGGTGTGAAAGACAGCCTGAGTTATGAAGAATTCCGGTTGAAATTTTGGATCGACAATTTTGAAGGCTGAGGAACAAAGAGGTAGCCTCAGTTAAGGTTTTATGGAGGAATCAGGATGTTGAAGCAGCTACGTGGGAGGTCGAAGCGGACATGACGGCTAGATACCCACATTTTTTCTCTACCAACTCAGCTCCGACTTGAGGTATCAGTTTTTGCCCTAATTCTCTAATCAGTTTCCATGTTCAGTTCACGTGCGCAAGTTTGAATTATGTTATGATAAATGTATGTGATGCCTGAATTTAGTTCAACTATGTGGTTCTTTTCGGAGGTAGTCATTTTGTGAAAATTCGATCAAACTAATCAGTATTTGAGTATGATAATTGCTTGTTTCTGTTTCCTTCTTGTTTCTAACATTTAAGGATGAATGTTCCCAAGGGGGATATATTGTTATGCCCCGAGGATTTAAGAATCGGACCCGAAAGTGAATCAGGAGAAAAACTGGAAAATGTTGCAACAGTTGCAGAACGGGTCACTTAACGACTCGTGAAGAGGCCAAACGAGTCGTCAAGTGACTCGTGGGGGAAGTCCTGAGATGATGAAGGACTGGAGGTCCCCACGGGCGATGTAACGACTCGTGGTCAGACACCACGAGTTTTCATGTCAGTCGTGGGGTAGTCCTAGAGAAGGATAGTAAAGCTTATCCAATATACCTAATGGATGGTACCTAACGAATTTTCATCTGTCCTAATGACCCGTTAGGAGGGTCGTTACCAAGCAAATAGAATTTACATGAAGGATGAGGCAGTGTACTTGAAGGGTGAACCAACGGATTCTGTGCGCTAGTAACGAGCTGTCAAGTCATCCGTTAGGACCCCCTAACAGTTATTTTTAGCGATTTCAGTAAGGGCTTTTCCGTAATTCCTAAGTTATAAGGGCATATACTACGTCATTTTAAGCTCATAATAGAGGGTTTTAAGCGGAGAAAAATCCATCTTAGGCCATTTGTTCATGCATGCAAGATTGAAGGCTTGAAGGGAAGAAATTGAGGAGAATTTCAAGGGAAATCTCAGCTGGGTAATTAGGAGGAGTTAAGATTCTTCAATCCCAGGTATGTAAGGCTATGAGTGGGTTCTTTCTTCCACACCCATGCCCATTCTCTATCAATTTGTGATTGGTTTGTAATGATCAAGTATGGGTTTTCGTTTAATCGCATCATGCTTACATTTCTACTCATGGGTATGATTAAATTGAGTTGATATTGATGATTTATCGAGCTTGGGCGGATTCTAACTTGATTTCTTTTATAAAATTATTTTCTAAAAATTTAATCTAAAACGCCCATGTGTGGGGAGTTCCTAATAGAATGTGATGACGATGCAGTAGATGATGAAAAGCATGTTTCTAAACTTACCCATGATTTTGATGATGTTTTCAAAGAAGATTAAATTGACCCAAGTATAATGAAGCTTTAGGTAGTGCCCAATGTTAAGTATGGATGATGATTTCTCTTGAATTGATTTTATTACTTGTTTTGGAGTGAAACCTCCCTAATTATAATGTTCCCGAATGAATTGTTTGAGTTCAATCATGATAAGGTTTTGGGAAAGGCCCTTGTATTGATGATGATGAAGTGATATTTCTAGAGTAGGCTTACCACATGATTTTGGAGTAAAGTCTCCCATTATTCTTTGAGCTTGTGGTATGTGTCACAGTAAAGCTTCTCATATACATGAATTCATAATTGAGATGTATGTTGGCATTAAGCCTCATTTCACATGATGTTGAGTCTAAACATATTTCATTCTAAGCTTTGTCGAGATGACATTATTGAGCTTCATATTTATATGATGTTTGATGCATACATGATTTCATAATGAGCTTTGTCGATAGACAATGTTGAGCTTCATTTCATACGATGTTGAGTTTATGGATGATTTCATGTTGATCTTCGTTACTAGACAATGTTGAGCTTCATATTTATATGATGTAGAGCATTGCATATTTTGGGAGAAGAGTCTAGCACCGAGGGGGCTAAGGGTTGATTACCCTCCGCCCCAGAACTACGCTCCAACATAGGTTGATTCTATTATTGTTGGGACCTCCCTTATGAGCTATCCTCGGCCCGAATGGCTCCTTTCAGCTTGATATCGATATCATGGTAGCATCCCTAGCCATGGCAAGGTTTTGGATGGCTCTACCCACTTGAGTGTGATAGTCGGGACCACGTAAGCTCTATCATGGTATGTCGGTTAAGTGACGAGTCTCCCACTATCTATATTATTTGACTTTCCATATGCACTCCTCGTAATGATTATTTTATGCATGCATGTTTAAAAAGAAAGGTTTAAATCATCGTTCAGCTTTTGATATAAATGTTATGAGTTTTCTTTGAGTCATTCAAATCAGTCATGATGTTCCACATGCCATGCATGATCATGTAAAACATAAGGATGATTTCATAATGAATGCATGTGATCTTCTTTGTCCTTAAAGGTTTACTTTATATCTGTATAACTTATTTTGAAAGACTTATATTGCTCTAGCGGTTTTACTTACCCTGCATACTCGGTACATTCCACGTACTGACCGTATAACTTCTATGCTGCATCATTTTATGATGCAGGATCCTTGTCACAGGTTCAGCCCCATTCGTCGCCGCTTATCAGAGTTAGCATTTGCTTGCTTGGTGAGTCCTCATCCTCTGAGAACTAGACTTTCAGTTATCTTGAGGGTTTTTTTCAGATTCAGTAATTCTTAGCTAGTTGAGGGTGTTTTCCCATCAGCTCATCCAAATTAGAGGCTTATCATACTTAGACATGTATTCAGCTTCAGATGTACATTTTATCGTTATGATGAGTTAGACTTCCGCTGAGTTTATAATTATATTTTCTTCATGCTTATTGAATGAGCTAGTAAATGCTTATGCCATGGGTTGACTTGGGGTCTCTCGGGGTTCCTCGTCCCTTATCTACGATCTGGATCTCCTCTTGGGTCGTGACAGGCTCCCACAATCCTAGTTGTGGAAGTTTTAGCTATTCATGATTGAAAGACAAGAATTAGATTTCATTGAAGAAAACGTAATTAACAACTTATAATGATGATTGAAGAAAAGCCCAATTGATTATTGCACAATCAAATTATGATCAATTCAAGTACAATTCAAGAAAAACTCAAAGTAATTTGTGTATTTGATCTCCAAGTAGTGTTAGGAAAACCAAATATCACGATTACAAACTAATGAATCGGTCTCTCTAAAGAAAAAACCTAAAAAATATTTATACAAATAATTAGAATCCTTTCCTAAATTAATAGGAAACTGCTGCCGACATGACCTGGGAGTGGTAGCATGAAGCTACAAGTCGTGACTTCCATTTGTAGTATGCAGTGCAGTCTTAAAATTGGTTAAGTCCTGGGAGTTGGCATGACTCGTACAATGATGCTACCAGTCATATGTTTTTTGTCGTGGTCTGATCTTGTGAAGTCTGATATCCTCTAAATTTTTCAACGATTAATTGGTATGGTTCGTAAGATGATGTTATGATTCATAGTCTCTACTCGTACCCTAGGATTTGCCAACTTGACATGCTCTATGAAATTCACCATGGCTCTTTGGTACGAGATGTATGATGTCATCACGACTCATGACTTTTAGAAGTACCAGGAACTTAGGAAAGTGCACAACTTCTAATCTTTTTCACGACTCCCTGGTGTGGCTCATACCAAGATTATCTAGCTCGTAACAAAAGTCATAATTGGCCCAAGAACTTATGCAACTCCTTTGTATTTTATCACAATTACCAGGTACGGCTCATACTGAGGTCTACACTTGGCCCATTTTCGGCACTTTTTCCTCTTCTTTTCCAGAATCCAAATCCAAATCCTAATTTCCCTATAAATAAGGTGAAAAGACCTTATATCCGTATAACATACCTAAGACCAAGAATCTTTTCTAAGTTTTAAGTGTCAAAAGTGTTGTAAACCCACAATACATCAATACCATCAACTTAAAACTTTTACCTTTCCTCAGGCAAACAAAACACTACTATAACACGATGCTTAACTAGAAAGTAAAATAAAAGACCTATAGCCAACAACATCAAAATTTGCACACATGAACACTATCAAGTACTGACCCCCTTTTTCATTCAAAACTAACTAGCTATGCATACATGCAACTACAAGTCAGACACAAAGGGATGTAGAGGTGGCATTCAATCATTAACAAACAACCGAGCTATCACTAATGATGTTTACACAGAATATTGGCATAATACAATGCAACCCATGTATCCTCACAGCAAACGAAGTCCCAAACACTCACA
>JACEIK010001737.1:124835-149881 GCA_018107945.1 Datura stramonium | reverse complement strand
CCCCCTTTTTTTTTTTGATAAACATGTGTTTTCCCCAAAGCAAGAAAATAAAAACTAAGAGAGGGAAATACCTATGGTTCTATAAGTGCTCCTATCATCTTGTGAGGGAAGGTGTCATAGGCACACTCCCCTCCACTGCAATTGTGGCACCGACGCGCTCAATGATGTGGTGGAAGGGTTGTGGTTGCCCCCTAAGTAGTATTGGTCGCCTCAGTGACCTCTCTATCAATCTGGACTGAATGTAGCTCATGCAAAGGGTCCTCGCCATCCGCAAGCTCACGGGGCACAATAGTTGAGCTCCCGGCTCCTCTAGCTCTCTCCTACAGCTTAGACATATGCTCTTCACGAGTCTATAGGTTGGCTGATGCTGCCCTTTTGCGCTCCTTTCTCTCCTTTCTCTCCCTCTTCCTGGAGGTCTCCTCATGAACTACCTCCGTGGCTTTCTTCTTTCCCTTCTCTCCACTAGCCGGCTTAGGAACCCAGAATGCCCCTAGATAAAAATCCTTATCTGACTCATCCTCAAACAATGAGATGATGAGCACAGACAATATGATCGGCTATCTAGACGACAACTCAGCTACCTGACTATGCAGCGACCCAATCTCCTCTCTTAAACTCCCCACATCTAGCTGCTCAGTTAGCCGCTCATTGAGCCATAACTCAAAGCTATCTAATTTTCTATGTAGCCCTCTCATAGCCGCCTCAATCTTAGCCTTGACCTACTCCATTATCACATTAACCTTTTTCTCGGTCAAGGTCAGCCTTTTTGCCAGCTTCTATAGGAAATCATGGGCTACAAGTATACATCCAGATAGAACCTGACCTAATATAGCTAGTGGAGGTGCAGAGAAAGTGTTTGGGGTAGCTATTGCATGTCCATCTTCAGCAGCTGGTATCTCGCTCTGCTCAACAGAGGTGGGGGCATCTACTTGCTCGCCCCCGGCTTACTGTGGAGGTGGAATTGCTGCTGGTAATCTAACCTAGCTCATCGGGTTCATCTCATCTCTAATCAGCCCAATGTTAGGAGTTCGGTTTCCTCCAACCCTGGCATCAACCTCAGCTATCACCCAAACACCGGACTCTCTATAGAGCTTATATATGAGACTCGGGAATGGCATCATCGTGCTCAAGGCTAGAGCTCGATCCTGAATGTCCTCCTCTATCACCTTAGGGATGTTAATGGCATATATAGACATGATTCATGCCACTAACACCGCTTTGTCGACGCTCAAGGTATTATCATTCGCCATAGGTGCCAACCTGTGGCTAACCAATGTCCAGCAGGCCTTCGCTATGAAGTTAAGAAAATCTTTGGTGATCTTTTGTCCACTGGTCACCCATTCAACCTCCTCTTTATCCTCAACAATTACTCCAGCTAACCACCTCACCTACCTCTATCCCTCCTCTAGGCTCAGCTGATAAACCTTTTCAGCGCATCTACTCGATAATCAAACTCTGATGTAGTGGTTGGAGCCCTATAGTTCAGCCCATATAACATTCGGACAATGTTCCTCTCAGAGATATCAACTGCTTGTCCCCAGACCCTTACGCTCTCCAATATGGGTTGCTCCTTAACCTTCTTCCCCACTGGAGTCTGCTGCTCTAGAGTGGCGAAATAGTTGGCATAGAACTCCCTGACCATGTCAGCACTGAAGCTGTCAGGGGTTTTTGACATCCACTTGAACTGATAGAACTCAAAAAACCAATTTATCTCCTCGACCTCATTCAAGAAACCGGTCAGGTTCTGCGGTTCCTCTTGAATGCTTCTGATAACGCTCAAACCACACCTCCTTATGAAGTATGAAGCGGACGTTGTCAATAAAGAACCCAACTAGAGGTTGGATCGATCCCATAGAGAATACGGAAGGATGTAGAAGAACGCTAGTACTTAAGCTTTTTAGTTAATTATTTCCTAAGAAGGGGGAATTTGTAAAAGTAATAAATAGCAAAGTTTAGAAATTGTTTGTTGTTTCCAAATTAATGCAACTAACTAGGGTAAGTGTTCCCCATGACTTCATAACCACAAGGCGTTTTTGTACTAGTGATCTATTCTGGTGCTTAGCATGCAATATCGGTAAGTTAATTTCACCTAAATGGTTGGTCCCCTATTTAGATGATTATCACCACGCAACTTGGTCCAGCTACGGGTGTATGCTTTACTAAACCTTATCCTTGATATTTGATTAGCTATTCCCGGACAAGATCAAGCTATTAGATGAGGGTTGATAGCCTCAAATCTCCATTGTTAATTCCTTTTCCCATTCACTACCTCCTTGGTCTAGTAAGTAAGAATAAGGCAAGTTCTAATGTTTGCAACCTTTAAAAATCAATTAAAACGAAGGAAGAAACAATACATGCATAAACTCCGTTCAAGAATCACTAAGTATTTTACATGTGTGTTAATTTATCATGGTTCCCACAACCCAAATTATGGTAGTTTTAGCCTATCATGTTTATAAATAAATTCATGGTATTAATAGACAAAAGCATAAATTAATACTTACAACAATGATAGAAAGAAACTCACTTGATTATTGCAACAATAAAGAAGAACAATTCACCAATTGTCTCAAAGCATTTTTGAAATAGAACGTCTAAGTCCAAGACTTGTCTTCTTAAATCATGTTTTTAAACTTATGTCTTGACATCTCTATTGCAAAGAAATAAAAGGGTATTTATACTAGTAGATTTATGCCTTCTTTGTTCCTTCATGAATTTAGTTTGGGATTTGTAGCTCCTTTCGTAGTGAATTGGGATTTGACTTTTGATGGCCATTCGACAAGCTTGCCGCGTCGTGCACTGCATCACGCAAGAAGGGTTGCGCGTCACACACTACATCATGCAAGAAGGGTTGCGCATCACGCATGCCACAGTTTCTGTGTCGCTTCGTGCACCTGGTCGCGCAGTAGTGTTATGTAGTACAATATGCCTTGATCTTTGCATTATTTATTCCAACTTCCTCATCTTTATTCCATAAGCCTCAAACATACCCAAAACCATCACTTTTAGACCTGAAAAAATCTAATCACGTGTGTTAACTATTTTCACAAATATATAACATAAACACATGAAAACACACATAATTTGTTCTCAAAACATAGTAAAGTATGGGAAAAATACGTCTATGAAGTGCATAAATATGCCCTTCATCAGTTTCGCCTAGGGTTCTGCTTGGAGGTTAGAGTGAGCCCCTGCTCATAAATCTCTCTATCACCGGGCATACTCCATCTGATAGTGAGGCTCTCTGAAGGTGGGTTTTGATCATCATCCTCTTGTCCCCCCCCTCCTCAGATTCAGCCTCATAAGACATTTCGTCCTTATTTGAGCCACTACCCGACTCGTGAGGTTACACCTTAGCTCCCTCCTTAGACTGGGGAGCATCTACTGGTGTGGCTGACACAGCTACGGTCAGAGCCTTGGCTTGTGCCCTAGTGGTTCAGAGATCATCAGTGTCATTTGTATCAACTTTATATTCTTCCACTGAACCACTAGGAGTGTTTTTCTCCTACTCAGATGCGGAGGCCTCATCCCTCAGGGAATCTCAGCTCTAGCCCCCTTTTTTTGGGCATTCATTGTTGCTCTCTTGTTGATTTTCATGGTACCTATGGAAAAAAAGGTTAATATCTTTTATCATAGAGAAACAAAAGCAAAAAGAGTATGTTCAGTATCATACTACAGTTCATCAGTATGAGTCATACTTAGGTGTTATTATCTGCATTGTGATTCATAGTGCATTTTTTCCCAGTCACGACTTATTGTACTACTTGTACCTTGATGGTATAGTCCGTACTAATGGTCGTATGATGAACATTCGAAATTTGAACTTTCTATTTTTTAGTGCAACTCATTATCACAATTCATATCAGGGTTCCACGAATCATACCAGGGGTCGTGATTTTGCTTTTTCATTTTGACCCCTACTATTTCTTGGTACGATCACTTGGTATGACTCGTAGTGAGATACCACGAATCGTACTAAGTCTTGTACCATAATTTTCCATTTTTATGAACTGGGACAGTCCCAATGAATCATCCTATGAGTTGTAGTACAATACCACGAGTCATAGGATGACTCGTGAAGCCTGTCCTCTCCTTTTGCAGTGCTAGATATACAGGAAAACATATTTTTGGGGTGGGTACTCAGACTTCACGGCCCCATTACCTCACAAAATTATAACCCATCTCCTACCTCGTCAATCCCCACAATTTACATTTTTTTCATTTACTCATTTCCCATACATAATTAAATTTACTGTGTCTAATCATTCATAAAACTTGGCAAACAAGATCATGTACGACCTACTGATCATGTTCCTCCATTTTAGTTTATGAATGGAGGAATCATAGTGATGGCTCAACTACAGTTAGAAAGACAACAATATCGAAATTTTTCAACTTACTTTCTAGATACTTAATTTACTCTTGCTTCTTAGGGTTTGGAGTATGAATTTCGAACAAACCTTTGCAATTTTATGGGACAATTTCGAGTTTACTGGCAACGAGAGTGAGTTATCGGTGAGTGGAGAGTGAGGGTAGGAGATCGTGTATTCAAGTGAGGGAATTAGGTATGAAATTTTGATTTAAATAGGTTATGGGAGAATTTAAAAATTCGGGTAGAGTTGGTTCAGTTGGGTTATTTCATTTAATTCGCCTGTCACGACCCGTACCACGAGTCATAGGTCATATCTATGACTCATCCCATGGAATCGTACCTGAAAACTAGATAACTTACTTGGGGACCTACAAGAGGATGATATGAGTCGTACCTAGGTGGTACGACCCGTACGATGACTCATAGGTCAAAACTTCACTTTAGGGGAGTTCATCGCTACGATAAGTACTATGACTTGTACCATGAAGGTACGATTCGTAATGACCAATCATAGTATGAACTTCTGCACTGTATCAAGTCTCTGCTTTTCATCACAAACGGGACTATGAATCGTACAATCATGTTATGATATATACCGAGGCTCGTAGTCTAGACTTGTCCTGTATTTTTAACCCATCAGTGTTTGTTTCACCTATACATTGAACACCCAATAGTCAAGATAGTTGGGTTGCCTCCTAAGAAGCGTCTGATTTAACATCACGACATATGCAGGTGGTTCGGTTACTCAGACTTCACCAAACCACCTCATGGGTTGCCTCCCAAGAAGTGCCTGATTTAACATAGTGGCACGACACAAGTCTCTGGACTGCTAAGAATTCATCAAGAAACTCAAACTCCTCTTCTATTGCTAAAACTACCAAGATCTCATTAGGTTGCTTCATTGACCTACAGATATTGAAGGTGGCCTCTTATTTGTTTAGCCTAAACTTCTGCTGGCCTGCTTCAACATCCACTAGGGTTCTCCCAATGGCAAAGAATGGTCTCCCCAAGATGATGGGGACCTCGAAATCTACCTTGAAATCTAAGATCATGAAGTCAGCTGGGAAGATAAACCTATCCACCTTCATTATCACATCCTTTAGGATCCCCGCTAGCTTATTCACTGTGCGGTCTTCCGTCAATAGCTACATCGTAGTCAGTATAGGGGCTCCCAAGCCCAGTTGCTTGAACATAACTAGAGGCATCAAGTTGATTCTAGAACCCAAGTCACACAGTGCCCTTGCAAACTCGAAATCTCCAATCGTACATGAGATAATGAAGGCACTTGGGTCTTCCTTCTTCTGAGCAAGGACCCATGAGGCTATGACATTGCAATGATTCAAGTTATCAACCGGCTCATAGCTCACGAACCTCTTCCTAGTTACCAGGTCCTTTATGAACTAAGAATACCCAGGCATCTGTTCCAATGCCTCGACCAATGGGATGTTCATAGACAACTGCTTCAGCATAGACAAAAACTTCTGGAACTTCCCTCATTCGCCTTCTTTTTCATCTTATGAGGGAATGGTGGAGGTGGTTGAGGTATAGGCCTAAGAATCTGTGAGGCCTCTTTTGCTTTCCCTTTTTCAGATCTAGACTCCTTTGCATCACCTGGAGCCTTAGTTAAATCAGCCTCACCTGCAATAACCTATTTAGAAATTTCATCCTCATCATCCAGCTTAATCTCCTTTTGTCTTTCCATCTCAACTACAACTGGCAAGGGAGGATCAACAATGGTCTTCCCACTCCTAGTCATCACATCCATGCAATGACTATCTGCCACAACCCAAACATAGGCCCGAATGGAGATACGGGACAAAGAACCCCGAGAGGTTCCAAGTGGACCCATGGCATGAACATAACATCTAACTCATTCAAATAATACGGAAAATTATCATGAATAACATAGCGTAAGTTTAAACAAAACAAAATATCAAAGCTAAATACAAACTATGTTCGAAAAGCCTCTAATACTGATGAGTTGATGGGACAAGACCCCAACTAACTCACTATTGTCTGAAAACTAAAAATACTGAACATATCTTAATAGAAAGGCCCTCGAAAGATGAGGTCTCACCAACTCTGATCGGGAAGTACTAATGTTGGGAATCTGGTTATCAGCAGGACTAAGTCTGGATATCGGAGCCTGTATCATAAAACGATATAGCATAGGGTATGTGGTTATTACGTGGAATGTGTCGAGTATGCAAGGAAAGTAAAATTGCTAAGTAAGTAAAATCATAAACCATGCATATAATAAAACATAATCAAGATAAGATTCTGAGAGTAGGGATTGCATTCTATTTTTTGAAATAATGTTCTGAACATAACTGAACATCATAACTGAACCAAATGACCCAAAGCTGAAAATTGATAATCATAAGTAAAACTAAACATTGGGTCAAACCAGCTGAAAACTTAATATCATGACTGATGAACATGCCAAATTGAAATCATGAGGAATAAAGGGAGACTCGTCATATAACCTACATCACCACAATAGAGCTTACATGGTCCCGACTATCACACTCAAGTGGGCAGAGCCGTCCAAAGCTTTAACAGGGATAAGGACGCTATCATGATATCAATATCAAGCTGAAGGCCCCTTGGGGGCAAGGGAAGCTCACAAGGGAGGTCCCAATTAATCTAAACATTCCTACGTTGGCACCTAGTTCTGACGCATAGAGTTGGCTGACCCTTAGCCTACTCGGTGCTAGACACTACTCCCAAAAATAGCATATGCTCTCCATTATTTTTCAACGAAGCAGAACCATCATCTAGTGATGAAGCTAACCCATACATGCATACATAAATCTGAAATCATAACATGAGGAGCCTTGGCTCAAACCATACCACAAGGTGAACATAATTGGGAGTCTAGATTCCAAAACCATATAGTAAGCTATTACATGAAATTATAAAACATACTTGATCATACGGGCTTGCCCAATACTTAACATACTTGAAATCAACTTGATTCTCTTGAAAAAATGAACATAGACATGGGTAATTTAAAATCATACTTTCTTCATAAACATCTGATTATGCTTGAATACATAGCTCATAGATCTCAACTTTCATGAACTTTCATGGATGGGCATCATACTTTAGAAAACTTGACAACATAATTTACAATTTAAAACATTTTAAAATCTTCCCATTTATCATAACTCAACATTCAAAACATGCTTAGATCATACCCATGATAGAAACTTAGGAAATTCACACATTGGGTAAAACCCCCCCATAAATTCATCAATAAGGATTTCATGAAATAGAGCGGGAATGGGCATGGATGTGGACTATTGCAACCATTCATAGCCTTACATACCTGAAGAGATCTGATTTCACCACTTCCTTGATTGTCGAATCAGAATTGAGGAAGAACTTTGAAGAACTAGGCTTGATCACCTCTCAACCCTCTAAGCTTGCATGCATGAATTAGGATAGGCTTAGAATGACTTAACCCTTCTTAAAACAGCCTCTTTTGAGCTTAAAATGACATGTTTAGACCTTAGGAACTTAGGAATTGCGGAAAAGCCCTTAATATATTTGACAGAAAATATAAACTACCAGTCCCTATGAGGGACTGGACGATTCATGCCCTGGACCACGACTCATGGTCTGCCAGTCACTGCCTGCACTGCCAAAACTTTTTGAGGGTCACCACGAGGGACACCACAACTCATGGTGTACCCGACGAATCATGGTGATGACCCGTTACCAACACTGCCTGCTTCCCTTCATCCTTCTCACACCTTTGACCATGGGTGATCTAACGAATCGTGGGGCTGACCATGACTCGTGGTCACACCCGTGGTCACCCCAAATATGAAATTCCCAAATATGGTTAAACCCTTCCCCACGAGTCACTTAACGACTCATGGTATTCCTAACGGGTCACTGGACGACTCATCCTGTGACTTGGTGCAGAAAATCCTATTTTTTTATTTCAACTCCCGGGTCTGATCTTAGGGTTTTCGGGGTATTAGACTGTCATTTTTTAGATTCTGGACCATGTTTCTAGGATGTGTACCCTTCTTCCTTTGTTTTAGGGATGTATACATATGCCCCAGCTACTGCTCAATCTGCTTGATTGTTGTGGCATGCGATTCAACTTTCAAGCTCATACCAAATATGTCTCCTCGAATGTCTTTTAGTTGATCATCTGTGGACTTTGCCTTCTTTAGAATCTCAGCCATCATGCTCTCTAACTTTGAGGGTCCAACATTACCCTTTTAAGCCCTTGGAGGAATGTATAAGCTTGTACGGTCATTGCGGTAGCCATCATACTTTCTCTACTCACCTTCTCACTCACGACCTCTACTCCTATTCCTGTAATCATTCACACTGTAGTTTTCTTGTACTAATTCTGACCTTGATTTCCAAAACCTTCATGCCAAGTGTCTTAACCAGACCCTTGGGTGTTGGCCCAAAAACCCGCCACCTGGTTATCCAAGAAGTTTTCCTCCTCGAAATCAGAATGCTCAAACCCGTTTCCTGACCCTGAGCTCCCACTATATTTATATTTTGATCTCCAGAACCCATAATATTCTTCTTGAGGAAGTCTTAAGATGTTCTAACATGAGCCAACACCTGATCACGTTCCTCCTCTTTTTGGCGTTGCTCTGCAGTCATCCCTATGGCATATGTACCTGTAGTTGCTTCAGCTTCTCTTGTGTTCTAGGATTTGTTTGTTTTAGTTACTCAGTCTAGTGTGGTTGCTGCTTCCTCCCATGAGTGACTCATTAACACACCTCCTGCCACTGTATCTTCCATAGCCTTAGTGCTATTGTTCAAACACCTGTAAAAAATCTCGAGCAAACTCTGATTGGGAATTCTGTGATTTAGGAACTTAGTCAATTTCTTCTTGAATCTCAGCAATGTCTCATGAAGTGCCTCTGTCTTAAGCTGTTAGAAATGGTAAATCTCGTCTTTGAGTTGCAGCATCCTGGATGGTGGGAAGAACCTTTCCAAAAAGGCCTGTTTAAGCTACCTCCAGATGGTGATGGAGTTGTTTGGTAACTCTGACAACCATAGAGTGGCCTCCCCAGATAGAGAGAATGGAAAGAGCCTCAACCTAATCGTATCTTGTCTCACTCCCAGCAACCTGTACGCCTTGCAAATCACTACAAAGTTCATCAGTTGCAAATTTGCATCATCAGCTGCATTACCACTAAGCACCCCCTGTATGTTGAGCAATTGGATCACAATGCTAGTGATGTCAAACTTTTCCCCAACAGGCAAAGCTAGAGGTACAATTGCTCCTGTTGATCCTACATCATCAATATTCGGATCCTAATCATCATTGTACTAAGGAGCATATCTGTCACGCCCCGAGTCTACACCCTGGACGGAACACGGTACTTGGAGTCACAAGTAACTCCAAGTCAACGCCTGCTCTATCATACACTGGTATTCTGGGTAAAACATGCATAGCGGAAACTTTGAAATAATAACATAAAACATTTATGAAAGCTAAAACTGAAACATAAAGTTTAAAACATCTGAACGATCTGAAAGTCTGAAAACAAGTATATGTATGAAAGTCATCTAGCTGATGAGTTGCTGGGACAAGCCCCCAACTAACTCTAAGTCTAACTAAAAATAATGAAATGACTGAAAGAAATGAAATAACGCCCTCAAAACATGAGGACTCACACTTCTGCTGCTGAGGAGAATCTGAACTGTGGTGACTAATGATGCTGAGTCTAAGAACCTGCGGCTGTATCATGAAATGATACAACATAAAAGTATGCGCTAGTACTTTGAATGTACTGAGTAAGTGAGAGAAAACATAATGTTGAATATAAATGGCTGAACTGAAATGACATGTAATGACCAACTAATATAGTAAACTGAAACAACTGAAGTAAATTGAGATGGTTAAGATGACCCTGTCTGGTGGTCAAAGACATGCCCTAAGTCTGAAATACTGAGTTTGAGATACTATACTGAATTGATCTAAAGTGAAATGAACTGACTAATCTGAGAATGAACTGAGCTGACTAGTGGGAGAGTCTATAACTGACATGTAACCACGTGAGCTAGACGTGGAGTCCGATGTATACACCCCACCGGTAGNCGTGAGCTAGACGTGGAGTCCGATGTATACACCCCACCGGTAGGTTCCAATATACCTTGCCGGGGTATAGAGGCATGAACTGGGTGATCATAAGATTCGGGCCAATCAGGCCAATAAATACTGTAATCTACGGCGGCAACGTAGTTCTAGAAACCTGGTACGTTGGAACCCCGGTCAGCACGGTGCTAAGTCCTGCTCCCACTAGATAATCCTAGACTGACAGCTAAGTTGATAGCTCGAAACTGGGGCCCAAGACTAAGTCAGGGATACTTATTTGGAAGCACCCTGAGAGTCTTATCAGACTAGATTCTGTAACTGGGTTATAAGATTGGTCAGAGCTGCTTATCTGGAAGCGTCGTAACCATCTGAAGAACAAACTAAAATCTGGAACTGGGTCCTAAGGATAGTTAGAGTTATCTGTCTAAGTGTCATGACCACCTTGTGGACTTATGCACTAAGTTCTGGTTCTAATTCTTATAACAGGGAGGTGATACAGACACCTCAGGAATTTCTGTTGTCAAACTGATCAGCTGACATTATTCTGGTCAACCCGGAGGTTGCTAAACATCTGTCTGAGACTAGGTTGACATTTGTGAGTATTTAAACATTCTGATTGAAATTTGTGTAACATATATTTGACTGAGTTTCCAAAACATACAACTATTATTAGAAACCCCTAACTCTGAAAGATTCAAGAAATTTCGGGACATATGCAAGATTCTAGTTTCTGATTTTCATGAGCTAGGGCTAAAATTTCTACTTCACTGGAACAGGCATCATTTTAGTCATAAACTGGTGAAAAACATCTAAAAATAACATAGAATGATGTTCTACATGAATTAAACAAATTACGATAACAATATCTTTGCAATCGAAAATTCAGGGCTAGAACTAATTATGAACTAAGGAAGAGTTTTAGGGGACACAAAAAATTCCCTTGAATTCCCACATACCTGATAAAGAAACCCGAAAAATTTCCTTGATAATAGAGGAGGAAAGGTCTACCCTAGTTCTTGCTATAAAATGCCCTAAGAGAATTTTACGTTCTGCTTATTGAAGGTTTGAATGGGGAATAAGGAAAGGAACCATTTACCCCCACTAATAAGTTTGAATATATGACTAAAACGACGTAGTGGTAGGAAATTACTAAACGACCATTGGAAAATCACAGGGAAAAACTGGTCGTCAGTCCTAACGGGTCTTGGTCAGTGACCACGACTCGTGGTCACACTCGTGAGGTTCACTGCTTGAAATTCACTGATGGTCACCACGAGGCACCTAGCGAGTCGTGGTCACTTGTCGTGGACCACACTGTCCAAAATCCCTGAAGTTCCCCACGAGTGACACCACGACTCGTGGTGACCCATAACGAATCATGGTGACGACTCATGGGGTACACTACCTAACTCCTTAATTTCTGACCCAGGCCTAACCACGAGTCACCTAACAAGTCGTGGTGGAGGACCACGATTTGTGGTGACACTCGTTAGGTACACTGACTCCTCCTTTCCATTTCTCAATCCCCCTTCCCACGATTGACCAACGAGTCATTGGATCTCATAACGACTCGTTAGGTGAGTCATTTTGAGGCATTTCTGTAGATTTTTTAGTTTTCTCTGTTTTAAGTCCCGGATCTAGTGTTTGAGTTTCCAGGGATGACAATATCTCCCCCTTGGAAACATCCTCCCTCGAATGTTGGAAAACACCCAGAATAGTAGAGAATTGCAATCACTATATTCAAATACTGACGGTAAAGGCTGAAAACTAATGGAATGAATACCTCTGAACTGAACTACAAGTCTGAACTGAATTCACTAATCATACTCATGATCAATCATATGAAAGAAACTGGAACACACAAATTGGATAGATTTTTAGGGAGGAAATTGGTACCCTATACTGAAACTGAGCCGGAAGGGAACAAGTATGGGTATCTGGCCATCATATCTGCTTAGGCCTCCCATGTAGCTCCCCCAACCTGGTAATTCCTCC
The DNA here is from genome assembly GCA_018107945.1 of Datura stramonium. Classification (NCBI taxonomy): domain Eukaryota; kingdom Viridiplantae; phylum Streptophyta; class Magnoliopsida; order Solanales; family Solanaceae; genus Datura; species Datura stramonium. Next base: position 137,432 of record JACEIK010001737.1, on the reverse strand, counting down.
ACAAGACTTTGACTGAAGCTACTTCTTTGTTCCTCAACTTACGAACCTGACGGTCAAGCATCTGGACTAGGACTTCTTCGTAAGAGAGACTATCTTTCACCCCCACACTTTCTAACAGAAAAACTGAAGTTGGATCACCAATGCACTTCTTCAATAAAGACACATGGAATACTGGGTGCGCAGCTGCTAATTCTGAAGGTAATTCTAGCTCATAGGCTACATTGCCAATACGCCTCAAAATTCTATAAGGTTCCACATACCTGGGACTTAGTTTTCCTTTCTCCCAAAATCTCATCTCCCCCTTCATGGGCGAAATTTTCAAATAAACTCAATCATCAACTGCGAACTCCAACTCTCTTCTCCTCACATTGGCATAAGATTTCTGACGGCTCTAAGATGTTTTCATTCTTTCTTAGAAGTGTTGAATTTTCTGCATTGCCTCGTGAACTGAGTCTGGCCCTATCAAGGTAGCTTCACCAACCTCAAACCACCCTGTAGGAGATCTACACCTCCTACAATATAATGCCTCAAACGAGGCCATATGAATGCTAGAGTGGTAGCTATTATTGTACGCAAACTCAATAAGAGGAAAATGGTCATCCGAATTGCCCTTAAAATCAATTGTGCACGCTCTCAATATATCTTCTAGGGTTTGAATGGTCCGCTCAGCTTGCCCATCTATCTGCGGGTGAAACGTTGTGTTGAGTTTGACCTGGGTACCAAGTCCCCTCTGAAAATACCTCCAGCAATGAGAGGTGAATTAGGTACCTCTGTCTGATATAAAAGATAAGGGTACCCCATGAAGTCTGACCAACTCCCGAATGTAAAGTTTGGCATAGTCCTTAGCTGAGTCTGTGGTTTTAACTGGGAAGAAGTGAGCTAACTTAGTCATCCAGTCAACTATTACCCAAATTTAGTCATGTTGCCGACGAGTTCGAGGTAGACCTCGTTCAGTTAACGGTAATCTATGCACATTCTGAGGGTACCATCTTTCTTACGCATTGATAGTACTGGCGCACCCTAGAGAGATATGCTAGTGTTGATAAACCCCTGTCAAGAAGATCTTTTAGCTGCTCCTTCAACTCCTTAAGCTCAGCTGGAGCCATTCTGTAAGGAGGGATAGAGATGGGCTGAGTTATTGGGAGAAGGTCTATTCCTAAGTCTATTTCCCATTCAGTGGGCACTCCGGGAAGATCCTCGGGAAATACATCTGGAACTCGCTGACCACTGGAACTGACTGAGCGGTTGGGGTCTCAGAGATGGAATCTTTGACCTGAACCAGATGAAAAATACATCCCTTGGAAATGAGCTTCTTGGGCCGTAATCCAGGAAATAAACCGACCCTTAGGCGCTAAACTACTGCCCATCCATTCTAACACTGGCTCATTAGGAAACTGAAACTTGACAACTCTAGTTTTGCAGTCAAGTAAGGCATAATCGGAGTGTAACCAATCCATGACTGGGATAAGGTCAAAATTGACCATGTCTAACTCTACAAGATCAGCTGGAATGATGTCACACCTTGAGTCTACACCCTGGATGGAACACGGTACTTGGAGTCACAAGTAACCCCAAGTCAACCCTTGGTCTATCATACACTAGTATTCTGAGTAAAACATGCATAGCGAAAGCTTTTAAATAATAATATAAAACATTTATGAAAGCTAAAACTAGAAACATAGGGTGTGAAATAACTGAACAATACTAATAATCTGGAATTAAGTCTGTGTATGAAAGCCATCTAGCTGATGAGTTGCTTGGACAATCCCCCAGCTAACTCTAAGTCTAACTAAAAGTAATGAAATGACTAAAAGAATTGAAATAATGCCCTCGAAAGATGAGGACTCGCACTTCTGCTGCTGAGGAGGATCTGAACTGCGGTGACTAATGACGCTAAGTCTGAGCACCTGCAGCTGTATCACAACACGATACAACATAAAAGTATGCGTCAGTACTTTGAATATACTGAGTAAGCAGGAGAAAACATAATGTTGGATATAAATGACTGGACTAATATGACAGGCAATGACCAACTAATATACTGAACTAAAACAACCAAAGTAAACTGAGATGGTCAAGACGACCTTGTCTGGTGGTCAAAGACATGCCCAAAGTCTGAAATACTGAGTCTAAGATACTACATAGAACTGATCTAAACTGATAGAGCTGAAACTGAACTGAACTACTTATACTGAGATTGGACTGAGCTGACTAGTGGGAGAGTCTGTAACCAACATATAACCACGTGAGCTAGACATGGAGTCCGATGTATACGCCCCATCAGTAGGACCCAATATACCTTGCCAGGGTATAGAGGCATGAACTGGGTGATCACAAAATTCTGGGGCCAATTAGGCTAATAAATACTGTAACCTAAGCTGACAACGTAGTTTTGGTAACCTAAGTGCGCAAGAACCCCGGTCAGCTCGGTGCTAAGTCCTGCTCCCACTAGATTACCTAAACTAAATACTAAGCTAATAGCTCGAAATTGGGGTCCAAGACTAGTCAGGGATACATAACTGAAAACACCCTAAGAGTCTTATCAGAGCAGATTCTGAAACTGGGTTCTAGACTGGTTAGAGCTGCTTGTCTAGAAGCATCGTAGCCGTCTAAGAACAAACTGTAATTTGATTGGGATCCTATGGCTAGTCATAGTTGTCTATCTAAAGTGTCATGACCGCTTAGTGGACCAATGAAATTGAGTTCTAAGTCTTATTTTGCTAACTGGGAGGTATCACAAATACCCCAAGGAATTTTGTAGTCAAACTGATCAGTTGACAAATTATGAATAGTTCTGAGGATATTCAATGTTCTAACTGAACTGAACTGAACTACTAAGAAGTTAAAAGAGAATTCAACTTATTCCAACAACATGGGGATCCACAATATGGCAAAATTTTCAAGAAAATAGGGAATTCTCATCCGACAAGCTGAATTATAGTTTTCTCATTCGTGCCAGGGCTGAAATCATTCTTACCAAGGGAGTAATTACTCAACATCCAAACAATAAGGAATACTAGAAAATCAACCCAAAGCACACTTCACAAATCATAAGGAATTTAATCTATAAATATATTTCATTCGAAAACTCAGGGTTTAAATTCACTTTTGCAGGAACATCAACAATTTGTTCAAGAACTAATGGAGATCATATCAACAATAAGCATGAATATCATTCTAGGTGAAATCAACTAAAACAACCATGTAATCTTTTCATACTCGAAAACTCAGGGCTAAAACTAATAGAGAAACTATAGGGGGGGGGGGTTAGGGGGACACAAAGGAAGAACTATCCCCTTGCTGAATTCCCACATACCTAGCTAAGAATTCCCTTGAGAAGAGAACTTGAATTTCTGAGATGGATGAAGAACCCTAGACCTTACTCTACAAGTTCTTGAGAGACTCTTCGATGTTTTTCTGAGAATGCACGTGAGGAATGAGGGGAGAGGCCGTTCATTCCCACTAATAGGTCTGAAATTACATCTAAAATGACATAAAAAGTTTAGGAGAGTAGGAAATTACTAAACGACCCTTGGAAAATCGCAAGGAAAAACTGGTCGTCAATCCTCAAGGGTGACCTAACGGGTCATGGTCACACTCGTTGAGTACACTACCTAGAAATCCCTGATGGTCACCACGAGGGACCTAACGAGTCATGGTGAGTGACCACGACTCGTGGTCACCTGTCATGGACTATAGTGCCCAAATGCCTGAAGCTCTCCACGGGTGACACCACGACTCGTGGTGACCCATAATGAGTGATCATGAAGACTCGTGGGGTACTGCCCATCCATTCTAATATTGGCTCATTAGGGAAATGAAACTTGACAACTCTAGTTCTGCAGTCAACTAAGCAATAACCAGAGTGTAACTAGTCCATGCCGAGGATAAGGTCAAAATCAACCATGTCTAACTCTTCGAGATCAGCTGGAATGACTTTATTCAGGACTGAGACTGGGCAATTTCTATACACCCGAATGGCTTTAATTGACTCACCAATATGGGTGGAGACTAAGAATGGTTCTTAGAGGACCTCTAGACTGATTTTGAAATGGATTGCTACATCGGGAGTAATGAATGAAAGGTGGCTCCTGGATATAGGAGGGCATACACGTCCAGATGAAAGAGGCGTAACATACCCGTGACTACGTTAGGTGAGCTCTCCTGATCCTGACGGGAAGACAATGCATAAAAACGGTTTTGGCGTTGACCGCCATCCATACCTGAGGTGTTGGCCTGCTAGAGCTAATGATGTATCCCCCATCCTGCTGATGGGCAATATTTAAGCTGATAACCCAGCTATCCACAACCAAAGCAGCCCTCTTGACCCTAAAGACACTTAGGGCAAGCTGGATATCTATTCCCGACACTGTAGCTCTAAGACTGAGAGCCATATCCTCCTCCCCTCTGATCCTGGTGGGACCTAAAGGTTGGGGCGCTGGGGCTCTCTACTTCTGCTGTGGGTGGCTACTACCGTTAGACCTCTAATGGCCATGATCTGACTGGCCCGTCCTTGCCCATTGGTTCTTTTGCTCCATATCCTTAAGTTTTTCGGCCTCAATGTACTGGGCATAGACAATCAGTCTGGAGAGATCCATATCCCTAATCAACATCGCTGTCCTACACTCCATGAGGACCAGGTTTGACACTCCATTCACAAACTTCAACATGCGAGCCCTTGGCTCGTCTACCATCTCTGGAGAGTACTTAGACAGCTTGGTAAACTCCAGAGCATACTCCTCCACTGTTCTATTCCCCTGTCTCAAGTTCATAAACTCATCCACTTTTCCCTCCCTCAGCTCCCGAGGGAAAAATCTATCCAGGAAGGCCGTGTTGAACTCCTCCCTTTCCACCCGTCCTACTCCGGCTAGCTGCCCCTTTTTCCACTGTTCATACCAGACCTGGGCTACCCCTTTTAGGTGGTAGGCAGCCAAATCAGCACTCTCAGAGGAGCTAACAATCATAATACGGGTAATCTTCCGAATCTCATCTATGAACTCTTGGGGGTCCTCCCCCACTTTGGATCCCTGAAATGGAGGGTTCATATGGGTGAAGTATCACACCCTAGCACCTGCTGCAGATCCGTTGTTATTAAGTAGTACTACTTGCTGGGTCACCGGATTGGTGACTATTTGAGCGAGCAACTGGATAGCCTTCCTAAACTCCGCGGTGGACATTGTGTCATCCTGAGGGGCTATTAGGGTTGGTGGGGCAAGTCTATTGGCATTACTGGCCCTTCTTCCGTTACTGCGTCTGGGGGGCATGATTCACTGAAATGAAATAGAGCATGAGTTAGAAAGACGTTTTCGGAATTGAACTTTAACGCACAATAAAGAGTGTGAAAAAGAAAGAGTTTTCCTAAAAACATCTCATAGCCTCCTCGCCATAAGTGTGGTGTACTTCACACCCATGAAAAGGACTCTACTCGATGCGGCTTTCAAACATTCCGAGGATACTCTAAACCTAGTGCTCTGATATAAAGTTTGTTAGGCCCCGAGTCTACACCCTGGACGAAACACGATACTTGGAGTCACAAGTCAACCCTTGGTCTATCATACACTAGTATTCTGAGTAAAACATGCATAGAAGAAGCTTTGAAATAATAATATAAAACATTTATGAAAGCTAAAACTGGAAACATAGGGTGTAAAATAGCTGAACAATACTAATAATCTGGAATCAAGTCTGTGTATGAAAGCCATCTAGCTAATGAGTTGTTGGGACAAGCCCCAAGCTAACTCTAAGTCTAATTGAAAGAATTGAAATCACGCCCTCAAAAGATGAGGACTCACACTTCTGCTGCTGAGGAGGATCTTAACTGCAGCGACTAACGACACTAAGTCTGAGCACCTGCGGTTGTATCATGAAATAATACAGCATAAAAGTATGTGTCAGTATGTTAAATGTACTGAGTAAGCAGGAAAAACATAATGCTAGATATAAATGACTGGACTAATTTGACATGCAATGATCAACTAATATACTAAACTAAAACAACTAAAGTGAAATAAGATGGCCAAGATAACCCTGTCTGGTGGTCAAAGATATGCCCTAAGTCAGAAATACTGAGTCTGAGATACTACACTGAACTAATCTAAACTAATAGAGCTGAAACTGAACTGAACTGCTTATACTGAGACTGGACTGAGCTGGCTAGTGGGAGAGTCTATAACCGACATATAACCACGTGAGCTAGACGTGGAGTCTGATGTATACGCCTCATCGGTAGGACCCAATATACCTTGCCAGGGTATAGAGGCATGAACTGGGTGATCACAAAATTCTGGGCGCACTGGAAACCCGACTCGTTCGGTGCTAAGTCCTTCTCCCACTGGATTACCTAAATTGAATACTAAGCTGATAGCTCAAAACAAGGGTCTAAGACAAGTCAGGGATACATAACTGAAAATACCCTGAGAGTCTTATCGGACCAAATTCTGAAACTGGGTTCTAGAATGGTCAGTGCTGCTAATCTAGAAGCATTGTACCATCTAAGAACAAACTGTAATTTGACCAGGGTCCAAATTTTCCAGATTTGATGGGTCACTTAACAACCCATTCTGTGACTGGTGCCAGATTTTCCAGTTTTTCTGAAATTTTCACTTTTTGAGTCTCGGTCTAATCTTTGAGTTTCTGGGGCATTACAAATGACTTTATTGAAGATAGAGACTATATAGTTTCTATACACCCGGCTAGCTTTAACTGACTCGCCAACAGGGGTGGATACTGAGAATGATTCTGAGAGGACGTCTGGACTGATATTAAACTGGACCGCTATGTAGGAAGTCAAAAATGAAAAAGTGGCTCCTGGATCTAGGAGGGCATACACATCTAGATGAAAGAGGCGTAACATACCCGTGACTACGTCAGGTGAGCTCTCCTGATCCTGACGGGAAGACAATGCATAAAAACAATTTTGGCGATGACTGCCATCCATACCTGATGTGTTGGCCTGCTGAGCTGGTCGGCCTACTGGAGCTGATGATGTGGTGGATTTTGGTCTCCCTCGTCCTGCTGATGGGCAATACTTAAGCCGATGATCAAGCTATGTATAACCAACACAGCCCTCTCGACCCTGAAGACATTCTCCTAGGTGGTTCTTTCCACGCTTAGGGCAAGCTAGATATCTGTTACTGGCGCTGTAACTCTCAAATTGAGAGCCAGATGCTCCACCCCTCCGATCTTGGCGGGACCAGAAGGTTGGGGCGCTAGCTGAGCTGGGTGTTGGGGCTCTCTGCTGCTGTTGTTGCTGCTGCTGTGGGCGGCTACTATCACTAGACCTCTGATGGTCATAATCTAACTGGTCAGTCCACACTCGTTTATTCTTTCGCTCCATGTCCTTTAGTTTTTCTGCCTCAATCTGTTGGGCATAGACAATCAAGCTGGAGAGGTCCATATCTCTAATCAGCATCGCTGTCCTGAACTCCTTGTGGATCAGGTTCGACACTCCATTCACAAACTTCAACATGCGAGCCCTTGGCTCGGCTACCATCTTTGGAGCATACTTAGACAGCCTGGTAATCTTCAATGCGTATTCTTCTACAGTCCTGTTGCCCTGTCTCAAGTTCATAAACTAAGCCACTTTTGCCTCCCTCAGCTCCCAAGGGAAAAATCTGTCCAGGAAGGCTATGTTGAACTCCTTCCTTTCCACCCATCCTACTCCCGCTAGCTGCCCCTCTTTCCACTGTTCATACTAGACTTGGGCTACCCCTTTTAGCTAGTAAGCAGCCAGATCAGCACTCTCAGAGGAGCTGACACCCATAATGCGGGTAATCTTTTTGACCACATCCATGACTCTTGGGGGTCCACCCCCACTTTGGATCCCTAAAAAGATGAAGGGTTCATTCGGGTGAAGTATCGCACCCTAGCAGCTACTGCGGACCCGCTTGAGTTTACTGGAACCACCTGCTGGGTCACTTGATTGGTGACTATTTGAGCGAGCAGCTGGATAGCCACCCTGAACTCTCGATGGAAACTATGTCATCCTGGGGGGCTACTGGGGCTGGTGGGGCAGGTCTGTTGGCGTTGCCGGCCTTCTTCCCTTATCGCGTCTAGGAGACATAATTCACTTAAACGAAATAGAGCACGAGTTAGAAGGACACTTCTGGAATTAAACTTTAATGCACGATAAAGAGTATGAACAAAAGAGACTTTTCCTAATAACATCTCGTATCCTCTTCATCAAAAGTGTGGCGTGCTTCACACCCATGAAAAGGACTCTACTCGATGCGTCTTTCTAACATTCTGAGGATATTCTAAACCTAGTGCTCTGATACCAAGTTTGTCACGCCCCAAGTCTACACCCTGGATGGAACACAGTACTTGGAGTCAAAAGTAACCCCAAGTCAACCCTTGGTCTATCATGAGTAAAACATGCATAGCGGATACTTTGAAATAATAACATAAAACATTTATGAAAGCTAAAACTGAAGCATAAAGTTTAAAATATTTAACGATCTGAAAGTCAGAAAACAAGTCTGTGTCTGAAAGCCATCTAGCAGATGAGCTGCGGGGACAATCCCCCAACTAACTCTTATTCTAACTGAAAATAATGAAATGACTGAAAGAAATGAAATAACGCCCTCGAAAGATGAGGACTCACACGTCTGCTGCTGAGACTAACGACGCTGAGTTTGAGAAACTATGGCTGTATCATGAAACGACACAGCATAAAAGTATGCGTCAGTACTTTGAATGTACTGAGTAAGTGAGAGAAAACATAATGCTTAATATAAATGACTGAACTGAAATGACATGCAATGACCAACTAATATACTGAACTTAAACAACTGAAGTTTATTAAGATGGTTAAGATGACCCTGTCTGGTGGTCAAAGCAGGCCCTAAGTCTGAAATAGTGAGTCTAAGATACTATATTGAACTGATCTGAACTAAACTGAACAGACTAATCTAATACTGAACTGTGAGATGACTAGTGGGAGAGTCTATAACTGACATGTAACAACGTGAGCTAGACGTGGAGTCTGATGTATACGCTCCACCGATAGGACCCAATATACCTTGCCAGGGTATAGAGGCACGAATTGGATGATCACAAGAGTCTGGGGCCAATCAGGCCAATAAATACTGTAACCTACGACGGCAACATAGTTCCGGGAACCTAGGTGCGCTTGAACCTGGGTCGGCTCGGTGCTAAGTTCTACTCCCATTGAATAATCCTGGACTGACGGCTAAGCTAAAAGATCGAAATAGGGGCCCAAGATTAAGTCAGGGATACTTATCTAAAAACACCCTGAGAGTCTTATCGGACCGGATTCTGTAACTGGGTTCTAAGACTGGTTAGAGCTTCTAATTTGGAAGCATCATAACCATCTAAAGAACAAATTAAAATCTGGAACTGGGTCCTAAGGCTAGTCAGAGCTATCTTTCTAAGTGTCATGACCGCCTTATGGACCTAGACTAAGTTCTGAATCTGATCCTGATAACTAGGAGGTGATACTGACACCTCAGGAATTTCTATAGTCAAACTGATTAGCTGACATTATTCTGGTCAACCCATAGGTTGCTAAACATCTTCCTGAGACTAGGCTGACATTTCTGAGTATATAAACTTTCTGATTGAAATTTGTCTAACATATATTTGAATGAGTTTCTAACACATACAACTATTATAGATTTGAATGAGTTTCTAACACATACAACTATTATAGAAACCCCTAACTCTAAAAGATTCAATAAATTTTGGGAATTCAATACTTATGCAGGATTCTAGTTTTTTATTTTCAGAAGCTAGGGCTAAAATTTATACTTCACTAGAATAGGCATCATTTTGGTCATAAACTGGTGAAAAACATCTAAAATTAGCATAGAATGATTTTATACATGAATGAAACAAAGTATGATAACAATATCTTCACAATCAAAAAATCAGGGCTAGAACTGATAATGAACTGAGGAAGTGTTTTAGGGGACACATGGGAAGAACAATTCTCTTGTTGAATTCCCACATACCTGATGAAGAAACCCAAAGAATTTCCTTGAGAAGGAAAGGTCTGCCCTAGTTCTTGCTCTAAAATGCTTTGAGAGAAAATTCTACGTTCTTCTTCTTGAAGTTTTGAGTGGGGAATGAGGAAAGGAACCATTTACCCCCAATAATAAGTCTGAATTTATGACTAAAACGACGTAGTTTAAAGTTTAGAAGGGTTGAAAATTACTAAACGACCATTGGAAAATCGCAAGGAAAAACTGGTCGTCAGTCCTCACGGGTGACCTAATGAGTCATGGTCAGTGACCACGACTCGTGGTCACACTCGTGAGGTTCACTACTTGATATTCACTGATGGTCACCACGAGGGACCTAGCGAGTCATGGTGAGTGACCACGAGTTGTGGTCACCTGTCGTGGACCATATTGCCCAAAATCCCTGAAGTTTCCCACGAGTGACACCACAACTCGTGGTGACCCATAACGAATCATGGTGAGGACTCATGGGGTACACTACCTAACTCCTTAATTTCTTACCCAGGCCTAACCACGATTCACCTAACGGGTCGTGGTGGAGGACCATGACTCGTGGTGACACTCGTTATGTACACTGACTCCTCCTTTCCATTTCTCAATCCCCCTTCCCACGACTGACCTAACGAATCATTGGATCTCATAACGACTCGTTAGGTGAGTTGTTCTGAGGCATTTCTGCAGATTTCCAGTTTTCTCTATTTTAAGTCACGAATCTAGTCTGAGTTTTCGGGGCATGACAATATCTATGGAACTAGTGTGGCCCATGGCCTCTGTTACCCATTCCATGATGGCTAGCATTAACTATCTCTTCCTGAGCATCCTCTGCCCCTTGTAGGGAAGCATGCCAAGCTAATTTTATGGTAAGCTTCGGTAGCTAGTCTGGCTTGCATCTTCTTAGGGGTTTCATTGATATCCATATTTCTCAAATCTCATTCTATCTCAAGATCAAGTGGCATCAGAGGTTTTCCACTTTGTTGGGTACTTGGCATTCAACAAGTGGTAACCTGTGGGTGTAAAAAAAAGAAAGAATAAATGAGGAAATAAAGACTAAAAGTTAATCAAAAGCAATTAATCTAATCCTAAGTCATATTCCCAGGAAATGACGTCATTTTTATAACGCTCAAATTACACCCCTGAAGAAGTATAACGCGAACGTTGTCAACAAAGAACCTAACTAAGGTTGGGGTCGATCCCACAGGGAATATGGTCAAGATGTAGAATAACACTAGTATTTATGCTTATTGTTCAGTTATTTCCTAATGGGGGTTTAAAGAAATATTCAAGTAAGAATGTGGTAAATTGTTGTTGTAGTCAAGTTTATGCAATTAACTAGGGAAGTGTTCCCCATGGATTCATAACAACTTTGGGTTATTATACTAGTGATCTATCCAAATACATAGCTTGCAGAACTGATAACTTCGGTTCATCCAAAAGACTAATTCATCCCTCTTAGATGACCATACTCAATTACCGAATTAGGTCTCTTGATTGATTTTACTATAACCATTATCAGTTATACCAAATTAACTATCCTGCGACTACAGATCAAGTTATTCAATGAAGATAAAGTTCAAAGCTTTGTTTTTCTTCTCTTTTCCTAATCTCTACCTCTCTAGGTTAAAGAAAGTAGGGAATACGGGCAAGTCCTAATGTTGCGCACCATTAAGAAACGTTTATGATGAAGAGATAAACAATACAATAATGTGTATTAGTTTAGAATTACCTTATGTTAACCCTGGTTAGTTATTCCACCATGGTTTCCACAACCCTAGTTGTGGAGGTTTTAGCTATACATGATTGCAATTCAAGAATTAGATTTCATGAAAAAAACATAACTAACAGCTTACAATGATGATTGAAGAAAAACCATTGATTATTGCACAATCAAAGTATGATCAATTCAAGAACAATTCAAGAAAAGCTCAAAATAATTCATGTATTTGATCTCCAAGTAGTTTTAGGAAAACCAAATATCACGATTACAAACTAATGAATCGGTCTCTCTAAAGAAAAAACCTAAAAAGTATTTATACAAATAATTAGAAGCCTTTTCTAAATTAACAGGGAATTGTTACCAATATGACCTACGATTCGTAGCATGAAGCTATGAGTCGTGGCTTCCATTCATAGTATGCACTGCAGTCTTGAAATTAGTTAAGTCCTAGGAGTTGGTACAACTCGTACAATGATGCTATGAGTCGTACGTTGCCTGTCGTGGTCTAATTTTGTGAAGTCTAGAATCCTCTAAAGTTTTCCAAGAGTCATTGGTACAGTTCATACCTTGATGTTATGGCTCGTGGTCTCTAATTGTACCCTCAGATCTGCCAACTTGACATGCTCTTTGAAATTCACCTCGGCTCATTGGTACGAGTTGAATGATGTCATCGTTACTCGAGTCTTTCAGTCATACCAGGAACTCAGGCAAGTGCACAGATTCTGAACTTTTCCACGACTCCTTGGTACGGCTCGTACCAAGATTGTACAGCTTATACTGATGAGCCCGCAAGTGTACGGGTAGTACAAGTAATAAAGTGGCTCTTTTGAAGAACCGGATTGTCGAACCCACAGGAATAGGAATACGGGGTGAAACCTTTCAAATGTTAATTTACTACAACTA
>JACEIK010001737.1:104515-115235 GCA_018107945.1 Datura stramonium | reverse complement strand
TACAATTTACATGAGAATGTACACAATTTATTAGACAAACAAGACGAAAGTTATACATTTGAGTATCGATTTGGCATATAAATATGCCCCTTATCATATACCAAGAGTCATAATTGGCCTCAACACTTATGCAACTCCTCTATATTTTATCATGATTACCAGGCATGAACTCGTACCACCAAGGTATGACTTATACCTAGGTCTGCACTTAGCCTATTTTTTGCACTTTTTCCTCTGCTTTTCAACAATCCAACTCCAAAATCTTATTTCCCTGCAAATAAGGTAAAAAGACCTCATATACGTATAAACATACCTAAGACCAAACATCTTTTCTATGTTTTAAACATTGAAAGCATTGTAAACCCACAAAACATCATTCACCAAATTTCTAAGTGTAACTTTTGGGTCAAACCAGTGGCATTCCTAGGACACATAGTCTCCAGCGAGGGTATTCAGGTTGACTCTCAGAAGATTGAGGTAGTAAATAGTTGGCCCAGACCCACAACCCCGACAAACATTAGTAGTTTCTTTGTTCTGGATGGCTATTACAGAATGTTTGTAGAAGGATTTTCGACTATTACTTCCTCGTTAACTAAGTTAACTCAGAAGAAGGTTAACTTTTAAAGGTAAGAAGCTTGAGATAAAAGCTTTCGGGAATTGAAAACTCGTTTAACTACTACTCTAGTGTTGACCCTTCTAGAATGTACAAAGGGTTTTGTTATGTATTGCGATGTGTCTGAAGTGGTCATTGGTTGTGTATTAATGCAGAATCGTAAGGTTATAGCTTATGCTTCCAGACAACTTAAAGTCCATGTGAAGAATTATCCGACTCATGACCTTGAATTGGCGGCAGTAGTATTTGCATTAAAGGTTTGATGTCATTATCGTTATGGTTTGCATGTTGACGTGTTCACAGATCAATGCAGTCTTCAATATGTTTTCAGCTAGAAGGAGTTGAACCTCAGGCAGAGGAGATGGCTCGAATTTCTTAAGGATTATGATATGAGCATTCTTTACCATCTGAATAAATAAAATGTGGTTGTTGATGCTCTAAATAGGCTGTCTATGGGCAGTACAGCCCATGTAGACAAAGGAAAAGAAAGAGTTAGCTAAAGACGTGCAGAAACACTCACGCTTAGGAGTTCATCTTTTAGACTCTGAATAGGGAAGTGTGCTTGTATAGAATGGGGCCGAATCATCTCAAGTAGGGGAAGTTAAGGAAAAATAGGATGGATGTCCCACATTGCTCCAGCTAAAGAAAGATATCCACAAGCAGAAGGTGTTAGTTTTCGCATAAAGGGTAGATGGTGTCTTGAGGTATCAAGGCAGGTTATATGTTCCAGACGTAGATGGTCTCAGATATAGAATCATAATAGAAGCGCACAACTCCAGGTATTCAATTTACCCAGGTTCCAAACTTCAAACAACTGGCAACTTCGAAAGATTTGGAGCTTACTGACTCAACTGGAACTCCACTCAAATACCAAGATCTCAATATACCTAACGATCAACACCTGCAAGCATGAAAGTAGCACCCCGACAAGGGCGTCAGTACAAAAATGTACTCAGTATGTAAGAAAGAACTGAAAATAAGATACAGAGTACAAATCAATAGATATATAGAAGATAACAACAGAAACATATTCAGGAAATCAAGTAAAGCAAACAGAACCTACCTAACCCCCATAAGCTTGGAAAATCCAAAATAACAAACTAACAAACAAATAACAAAGGGCACCTAGACAATATGACTCACCCGTCGTCACCTGCACTACACAGGATCCATCCAACTGTCTTACCTGACTCAACTCTAGACCCCGCAACGACTTCAACAAATATCAATTCATGTACTCAATCCATAGTTAATAGAAAAATGTCCACCCAGATAATACAAGTCATATAATAATCAAAAAGCAATACAAAACAATCCATAATTTACAATTCACAATCCAACCTTGTTGGAGGTAGGGGTGGGAGTTTAATTTTTCAATTCGATTTTTATAAATTTTGGTTTGATTTTTTTGATTTTCAATTATCGAGATGGGGTACCAAATACCGAATCGAATTAGTTTGGTTCGGTTCAATTTTTTATTTCAGTTCACTTTAATTCTATTAGTTAATTTATTTATTTTTGGTGTTTGATTCTATGGTGTTTGGGCTTTTTTCTACTTGTCAAATGGGATACTTTTTAAATAAAAGAATAGAATATTTTAAGTTTTTTTTAATTCAAAATGGTCTATTTTTAACTATTGTGATTTGTGAATCATGTTTTTATTAATATCAATGATAAATTTATAATGAAGATTAAAATTGAACAAAATTTGTAATATGATTGAAATGACAATTTCTAAAAATGAAGATGACAATTCCAGCAGTGCCACTGCTTAGTGCTTGCTGGCTACTGCTTATTGCTAGTGGCACGCCTAGCATGGACTGCTAGTGTCAAATTTTACATTTGACATTTGAGAATTGAGAGTAGTTTTTCGGCACTACTTAGTGCTACTAGTTACTGTTTTGCTTATGCAATTATGTGGTGCCACACTGCCAGACATGAGGCACTATGTTAATGATAGATTCATGGACTGCACTACTTTACCTTGGTAGAATAGCAGTTGCCAGTCAGCTGATAGCTCAGTTGTTTAGCAGCAGCAGGCAACAACATGTCAACAATACAAATTAATTAAAAAGAATTGCAATTTAAATCCATCACAAACCACATCTTAAATCTATCATCAAACACAACATAACAAATAGTAGCAATCACAATTCACAAATTAAGCCTTAAAATCACCAAACATTTGCAGAGTCGCAGTCATAACTCATAACTCGTAAACTATATTCTAAATCCATCATCACCAAACATATTAAGCTTAAAATCACCAAAAGGAAAAACACCAAATCTTTTAAATATGAAGACAACTCTCTTGATGGAGACAATGCTCAAGACACCTCTCAACATGCTTCACTAAGTGTCTTGTGTCATACTTTTATGGATTACAATTAAAGATCGCTCTACATCTCAAGAACCCCCACCTACTTTATGCACTTCTTTATTATTTTGAACAACCACAAAGTATTCCCAAATGGGTGAGCTAGCTTTAGGAGGTAGAATTGAACTTGAACGTGGCTGAATAAAGAGTAAAATAAAATAAAAAATTAGAATATAACTTTCAAGATAAGAAAGTAATATTACAAAAAGATATCATCAATGAGACAATGACCAAACAAATAAGGTATTCATCACACCACTAATAGCAAATTGCAATCATTCTTCAACAATGCAAGACTTTCTTCAATTAATTGCCATCTCTAAAGATAAGTTAATCAAATATGTCATAAAACACAAGTTAGTATACTATTATTGCACTAAAAGTCTAAAATACAAAAAAAATACAAAATCTTACCAAGTTCAAGTTTCTCAAGATACTCCAAACTTTCCTCAACACAAATAGGATCAGTCTCTTTTGTAAGCTAATCTTGGTCACAAACAAGAGATTGCACACATCTTGGAGTCGATGAACTTCTAAAAGGATCAAGAATATGAACACTAGTTCTAAATGCACATTCTAATGTCACACTTGAAATTGAAATAGCTAACACATCACCTAGTACTAAACGCACATTCTAATGCCACACTTGAAATTGGAATAGCTAACACATCACGAGCTAACTCTAAAAGAATAGAAAATCTAGGAGAATTAACCCTCCACCAACTTAACACATCAAAATCATCACAATCAAGATCTTGTTCTTCACTAATGTATCTATCCAACTCCGATTTAGCACCTCCACTTCCATAATCTTCCTTTATTTTTTTCAAGTAAAGATTAGTTCTCAAAGCTTTTGTTTTCATACTTAGAGAAATGCCAAAACTAGATGTATCAAATGTGTCCTAAGATGAAGTAGATGGAGATGATTGATTAGATCTTTCTGAATATTGTCTTATATATTCTCCAAATAAAAAAGTGATATAATCATTCACTTTTTTATTTACTTTCTTTCGTATTTTCTCCCAAAGCAAAGATAATATGCACAAACTTATTATGAGGATCCAACACAAAAGCAACAAAAATTATTTTGTTCATCTTTTCAAGATAACCTCAATACTTCTTAAACTTGTGTTTCATCCGCTCATCCATTTTACTCAAATTAAGATCTTCACTTGCTAAACGCACATTTAAATATGCATCAAACTCATATATATACTCAAAATGAACATTAGAAGTAATATAACGTGAACCTGAAACCTTTATACTGAGCTCATAAAATCTTTCAAGAAACTTTATCACATTCACCAATCATCACATTCAAGTGGACCTGTAACACTTTCATCTTATCATATATTAGTAGAAATATAATTATTAAAATGCTCATAAAAAATATCAAACGTATCAAAGGCCTTCTCAAAATTTTGGTCGTATCTAACATCAAATAGATGAAATTCCACCTAGTACGCATATCTAGAAATAATATTTTATCACATTCCACCTTTTGGACTTTACAATATTTCTTAAAGTTACTTGTTCTTGACAGGGATGATTTAACATACTTCACCATTAGTTGAACCTATTTGACAAAAGCATCAATTTTTTTAAACATTCTTGCACAATTAAATTAAGTATGTGAGACATACATCTCACATGAAGATGCTTACCACCCATTATATTAGTTCCCCGCATATTCACCTGTTTAGACAATTATTTAACTTTAACATCATTTGAAGACACATTGTCAATAGGTGATAAAGAATATCTTGTCCAAGTTCCAATCAAGAAAATAATTACAATAGCCTTTACCATTTGTTCACCCTTATGACTAGAGATTTGGAAAAAATTCAATATTCTTTTATCCAACACTCAATCTCTATCAATAAAATGAGCAATCAAACACATATAATTAATTCTTTGTAATGATGTCCACGTGTCTATGGTAAGACAAACTTTTAGTCGTACTTATCTAAAAGACTCCCTCAAATTTTGTCTGAATTTATCGTAAACTTCATTACAATCCCTTTTTATTGTTCTACAGGAAGGAATTGTAGATAGAGGTGGGCTTTACTCATAAACTTCTTAAAATATTCTTTTTTTACAAAGTTAAATGACAGTTCATCCATAATTATCATTTCAACTAAATCCCTTCTAACTACTTCTTGTTCAAATTTCCAAAGCGGGGCATCCTTAGATTGAAAGGATATTTTATGTTGAGTAGAAGTTCCAACGAGAGTTTTATATACCTTGAACCTAGTCAAATGTTGTTTCAGTCCTGTTGTTCCATTTTTAATTCAATTAGTAGCATAAGTCTGCTTATAATACTTGCACTTCGCTCGACCAATACCATTTTCAACTACTCTATCAAAATGATTACAAACCACAGATCTTGGGTACATTTCTTTCCTTTTCTTTGTATCGTGAGTTTGACTAGTATCAAGTTAGTTGTCAATGCTATAATCAGTTGAACCAGCATCACTTACTCTACTTTTATTAGCCATCGACATCAAAATAAAAAGAAAAATTAAAAATAATTATGGTAAAATCCCTTTCTGAATCTCTGTTTCATCTCTTCATCATGAACTATAGGTAACACCGCAACAGGACTACTAGTAATGGACTACAGTATCAAGTGAGTTGTTAATAACTGGACTACTGGACTACAAATAAACATTAAGATCAACTTCTTTCTTGAAGAGTATAAATTAATCATTTTTGGTGAGGGAAAAAGAGACTTATTCTTTGATGAACTATAGGTAATAGGACTACTGGACAGTCTGGACTAGGCTGAGTAATAGGAAGTAAGGACTAAATCACTTAATCACATAAGTATTTTTCAAAAATGTTGAAAATTTTTATATAAAAATGTAGCAATTTTAGTGTAAGACAAATAACATATTGTTTCTTTCCCATTCTTAAATTTCTAATAAAAAATGTTGGAGTTCAAGTGTGAAAGTGAGATAGAAAAATGCAACATATAAAAGTATGCCAAAAAAAAGTACCTGTACTGTACCAGATGTTCTCATGTTGTCAATTGTGGCTATCGAACTGCTGGAGTGGTGCCTTGGTGGAGTGCGGCTGCCAGCCTGTGGGAGTGAGGCTCACTGGTTGAGAGAGATTAAGATGGTCAACATCCAAAGAATGTAGAGTGACGAGAGTGAGGAGTGACTGGCGACTGGCGACTGGTTGGGATGGGCTAGGGTGCAGTCATGCAAATTGTAAAATTAGGAATTTAGTGTTGGCACCGGCGTGCTGGCACCGCTAGAAACTAGGGAAGTCAAAACTTAGAAATGGAAATGGCCAAATGGGAAATTGGGAATTGTATAACAAAGATAAGTTTTATTATAAATTATAATATGTTATATATATATATATATATATATATATATATATATATATATATATATATATATATATATATATATAAAAAAATTAAAAAAATTAAAAAAATTAAAAAAATTAAAAAAATTAAAAAAATTAAAAAAATTAATATAATTTTGATTTTAATATTAAAATTGATAATTATGAATTTTAACAAGATTTTACATCACAATTGTGTTTTTATATAATAAAAAATTAGTTTATTTAACATAATTTTGATTTTTTGGTTAAATCGAAATATTGAGACCCTAAAACCAAACACCAAACTGAACATTGAATTTAAAAAAAAAAGAAATCAAACAAAAAAACTAAAAAAAATTGAATTAGTTCAGTTCGATTTGGTTTTTTGATGTTTATGCCCATCCCTAGCTAGTGGCAGGCCTAACAGTTACAGGTCTAACGACATGTACAAGCTGAGTGCGCTGAAGCTACTCTGACAGTCATATACTCGACGTACGGTCACTAGTGTGTTGGAGCAACTCCGCAGTCCATACACTAGTTTCAAGATAAGCTGTACAAAACCCAAGTGCACCAAGAAACTGCACAACCATACACCCCAACACAGGTTGGCATCAATCTATCAGCAAATCACAAGACCAACCACTCTAGTCGGCTAAGTCCCGGGCTCGACCCTTATGCTAGAGAAACTTGACAACCATATGTACCGTTAAGTGTACAGGGAATCCAATTCACACAATTATAGTTACAAACACAACAATAAGATTATATATCCAAAACATCCCATAACACAATCAAGCAAAACAGATTCTATCAATGAAACCCGCACAATTATCGACTCAAGTCTAACAATCCGACCATCACAACTATTGAGCCTATCCACACTATACCTCAATTGTAGATCACCCTCAATCTCCATTCACATAACCAAACACAATACCAACCCATAACCATTCCAAAATAGCCCAAGTTCAAACAAAAAAAGTCACAACCAATGTCATAAAATACGTTAAATTCTATGCATCTATTGTCCCACCGACTCACGATAATCAACCAATTTAACTCTCAAATACACGGCCTCAATTTATAAGGGAAAAATAACAACCCAGTAGCCCCACAACAAGATTATCGACCATATTTTCCAGCCACCAAAGAAGTATCTTCGCATAACAACAGAAGAGTTCGAATTTAACGAAAATCATGTCGGAAAGAGGGAAAAGAAAAGCCTTAACATACCTCCATAACGCCAAACCAAACTTAGCCCAAACCCCCGCTATCAACACCAACAAAACACTGCCTTAAGAACATTCAACACTGTGAAAAACATCCTAGAAATAGTTCTCAACACTACCAAAAATGCTGCTACAAGAACCCAACAAGAAGACAACACAAAGACGACTTAAACGACAAGATTTCTACGAATTTAGCTATAGAAATTTCGAAAATACAATCTATCAAGATCCATGGATTCACTAATACACTATATAACTAAGAATCAAGAAGAGTAGAACCTTACCAAGCTATTTAGCATGAGACAGCCACCCAAAAGGCATGAAAAACTACTACAACATAAGCACACATGACGTATTCACAATCTATGCTTGAAAATAGATTTGTATCTTCAAATCAACCTCAAAATAGCTTAGAACCCAAGGAAAGCTGCTAGGGAGAGGTTTCCACTCCCTCCTAGTTTTGGAAAATTAGTTATGAGTACTAGAACTGACTAAGGGGCTTTATATAGCCCTCCACCGACTTTGCTCACTTTGATGTTCCTGCATTCCTAGTCTCGCAAAAACATGAACATCTCTCTATTTCAAAGTTTTATTAACAAACAATTTAATGCGTCAAAAACTAGACTCATATAGCTTTAATTTGATAGGTTTTAGGACCCCTAATTCCTTATATATTGGGAGAAAAACTCTGAGACATCTAACAAAATTTCAGAGAATTTAAGAAAGAAATTTGCTGTAACTTTTGCCGACTTTTGTTTTACAACTTGATTAATGTCAAAT
Organism: Datura stramonium; assembly: GCA_018107945.1. Taxonomy (NCBI): domain Eukaryota; kingdom Viridiplantae; phylum Streptophyta; class Magnoliopsida; order Solanales; family Solanaceae; genus Datura; species Datura stramonium. The sequence goes on along the minus strand of JACEIK010001737.1, from coordinate 106,897 downwards.
CTGAGTGATTCAAATACCTCATAAAACTTCTTTCTTAGTATATTAAGTACTCTTATTACTACCTCAAAAGTAAAGGTTCATTGCTTAAATTATATGGGGAATTATATCCTTCCCCCCTTAGAAACATTTGTCCTCAAATGTTGGAAGATACGAACAATTCAAGTCTAAGTACTATCACAACATGACTGAGCTCATGCAATCAAAGAACACTTGGGTCTACCGCAAAAAACTCCAAACAAGATGACCCTACACCCTAGCAAGGCACAAGACACAACTCCAACAAAAATAAAGACAAGGATCTTACATACCGCCATGTCTAGCTATTGGCTGGCTATAATCTATCAGATTGCAAATATTTCCTGCATAATTTAGCAAATGTGAGTCTAGATCTTACTGCTTCCATATCTAACTCCTCACACAACTTTGATCTAAAAAGAAAGGTAACAATCCTGATTGTCCTGTAGCCTCCTGTCTATAAGTACACAGCGCAGCGCACACATAAACAAGACTCTACAAGACATGACTCATAGACTCTCTAGGACACAACCTGCTCTAATACCAAATTTGTCATACTTCGAATCTATGGTGGCATGAATGGCTCCTGATGCCGCACTTGGCTGGGTGAACCATACAATTATCTAATTTCAACGGGCCAAAACTGATGAGGTTTGGCATCATGACAACAATCTGAATCAGAGTATAGAGACTATAACAGAAGCTAGCTCACAGACCAACCAATAGATATACAATAGGACGATGAGGCCACAAAATGGAATATAACCTATACAATAGGGCCTTCTAGTCCTACAATAATACTGCAACCACAAGAAACATCTACAAGCTTCTATGAATACAATAGTAATCAAATATTAGAACGGGGCCCTGAACTACCCATAACTTCAAACAACTGGCAACTCAAAGAGACTTGGAGCTTATCAACCCAGCTGGAACTCCACTCAATAACCAAGATCTAAATTTACCATCCAATCAACACCTGCAGGCATGAAAGCAATGACCCGACGAAGGGGTAAGTACAAAAATGTAACGAGTATGTAAGGTAGAAATGACAATAAGATACAGAGTACAAATTAATAGATATATAGAAGATACCAACATAAACATACTCAAGAAATCAAGTAATAAAATAGAACCTACCTAACCCCATAAGCTTGGAAAATCCTAAATAAAGATCAAACAAACAAACAATAAAGGGCACCTAGATGATACGACTCACCCATCATTACCTGCACTACACGGGATCCATCCAATCGTCTTACCTGACTCAATTCTAGGCCCCTCAACAACTTTTCCATGACTCGAGTATACACCCTGAATGTGACACGCTGCCTAGAGACATAAGTGACTCCATGCTAATCCATGGAATAGAATTATTCTAACATAACAACAACTTACAAAGCATATCTACATGGAAGCTAACTAAAAATTGATAGATCATTATGTGTAAGACTAGTCAGGGCTACTTTCTAAATTGAAAGAAACCTGGGAGTCTAAAGAACCATAAACATGATGATCATACTGAATTCATGAAAATCAAAGACTCAAATCATATGTGCTAAAATCATGGTAAAATCATATATTTCAAACGGACCATATTTTTGAAAATAGTGCAAAATCATTATTGAGTCTTAGAGATCATGAAATCATGGGTATACATCATGATGTTGAGAGTAAATCATGAACATGATATTCAATTCATCACAAGAACCTTGAAGGACATAGAAGACATGAGAGAAATCACACATAGAATGAAAACCCTGAGACATGGTTTCTAGAGAATTGAATTTACCAAGGTTTGTGTAAATAATTGGGACACAAGGGTGAAAGTAAACCCTTGTTGAAGTCCCATATACCTGGCTTGGAGAAATTCCTACTAGCACTTGAAGCTCTTGGAGAGTAACCATAGGCATTCTTGAACCTTGAGAGAAAGAGAAGAGAGTAACTATACGGTGGTTGTGAGAAGAATGAGGGATTAGACTAGGAAAACCCCTCTAATAGATCCTTTAGGAAACCCAAAATGACCTATTTTAGGATTTAAAAATATAGAAAGTTACAAAAATATCCTTGGGAAATTGATCTTAAAATTTGCCCATCTAGTTCCACGGGTCATGGTAAGCAATTCATGGCGTCGCTTACATAAACTCTTAGCATGGGTCTCTTACACTCCGAAATATTTTTTTGATGATTATTTGATGGTTATATGTCATATTAATGAAATTATGGTTCGTATGTTGTCCGTAGGTGAGGAGGGAAACATGTATAAAGGGAAAAGCGAAGAGTATGTGAAGTTTGTAAATAAGGGTCAACTTTAAATGGTCATATCTCCAAATATATAATGATACAGAAGTCCCATAACATGTCAAA